>JASFAT010003081.1:0-11280 GCA_031353405.1 Baronia brevicornis
TTTTTATAAAACTTAATGCTTTACTTCAAAAAAATAATTTTAAATAAAGTAAACAATACGCAATATATAAACATCTTGTTTTATTTAATTATTATAAATAAAAAATATAACAATAAAATTGTATGGCTTTATTTTAAACACATGTGTAGTATATCTTTCATTTATTATATCAGTATAGAGAGACTTTAATATATCATTGTCTATAACGAACCAAAAAAGTTTGTCAATATATTTGAGTAACAATTTAATTTAATTTGTTTTAAATCCATAAACAACAACGGAATTTCTTAAAACTACAAAGGGTAAGTAGTTTATGAAAAACTTTATGCTTTATGCTTTAGTTTTAAACATATAATTCGTGTATAATAAACAATACGCGATCTATAAACATCTTATGTTTTGTTTAATTATTATGAATAAAAAATATAACAATAAAATTGTATGGCTTTATCTTAAACACATGTGTTCTATATCTTTTATTTATTATATCAGTATAGAGAGACTTTAATATATAATTTTCTATAATGTACCAGAAAAGAATGTCAAAACTTCATCTTTGAGTAACAGTTTAACTATTTTAAATCCATAAACAACAACGAAATTTCTTAAAACCACAAAGGGTAAATAGTTTATAAAGAACATTATGCTTTACTTCAAGAGAAATAATTTGTATATAATAAACAATACGCAATCTATAAACATTTTGTGTTTTATTTAATTACTCTAAATATTTAATTATTATAAATAAAAAATATTACCATAAAATTGTACGGATTTATCTTGAACGTTAATTACGTCTGCTTAATTGCAGTCTGTGCAATGCAAATAGCGCAGTGCGACAACTTAACGGCATCGCAATGATCGCCCGCCCCCACCCCCGATGACAACGCATTTATTCTTCGATCGCCGCACGCGCCTTCAACATACGAAAATTCAGCTCGTAATTACCTAATCCATCCAAAACTAGCAGTTTAACATCTTTGATTCTTTTTTGCAAATTCTTTTTTAATTACACAACGTTAAACATGAAAATCCCAAGTGCATTCACCACAGCGGGCCTGCTTTCAGCGGGCATCACTTTAGTAAGTACTTACTTTTAATCAATCCTTTGTTCGAAGATGGTGTAAATTTCCTTAAACGAATTTTTATGTAATTTATTTGTAATTAATTGTATTTATTTGTATTAATAAAAAGAGCAAGTATACCACGAGCAAGAGAAATATACCTTTAATCTACAATTAATAAACTATTTAGATTAAAGTGGACAAAATTATTCTGAACATTAATTTCAATGCATCCTTACCGACAAAGGTCAATCACCTTTGTCGGTAAGAATGCATTGAAATGCAACAAAAGTAAAAAAAAATAAGGCAAACTAGCTTTTCGCTGAAGATATAACACAGCCGCCCCGGTGACCGTTATTTTTCAAACGCCACGTAAGCCGGCGTCGTTGATTCACTCCGTAGATCATTTGTGTATTCACTGTCGTGTTTCATCCTGCTCTAACGTTTTTATTAGCATTAAAACAACAGTAACGATTTGATTTGGCATTACTACTAATGTATTTTAGGTTGAAAATAAGTTTAGTAACGCGTATGTTCTAGAAAAGGAATGTTTAAAAAAGGAATATGTTGAAACTAAACTTAATGTACATATTGCTATTTATAAGTACTTACTTATAGTAATTACTGTATTTAAATGGATTCATATCGATATCATATCACGACGGTCGTCGATGTAGCGAGCGCTTCACGGAAAATTTGCCCTGCGCTGAAGCGTGCGAGGCCTTACATGACCTTGAACGACCGCCACCGTCATTTGCGATTGTTAATTGTAAATGTGTCGATAGCCATATACAAGTTTTGTTGCGAGCTTACATTATGTTTTTCAATTCCCACTATTAGTTCGCACTCTCCCTATATATTACTATATATTTATGTCTTGTTCAAATTTTCAATCGTCAATAAAATACTTTTTTGTTTATACGTTCAAGTTCAAATACATTTTTTTAAACATGTTGTGGATGTAGACGAATTTAATTTTTGTTTTATATGGAAGAAAACAAAATTGTCTTATATAAGATATTTAGCGGGATATAAAAGTAGGAATTGACTTTAAATTTTTATTATTTTATATTATTTGTTTATATTAATATTACTTAAATAAGAGATTTCAAATAAAAGTTTCAGTATATAACGCCATTACGGCGTTGATATCTGCCGGTGAAACAAGTGTAAGTATTTTTAAATCTATTTTTAAATATAAGTGTTACTGTAATCTTGATGCTGTAGCGAACTTTATTCAAATCCAAATGTTAAGGCATTTGTTGTGAATCTGTATTAAATTAATGAGAATGTTATCTTTTGTAATCTGTTACGGAGCGTATAAAAGTAGAATTAGTTTGTGTATATATATATATATATATATATATATATATATATATATATATATATATATATATATATATATATATATATGCTTGTGTCAAAGAATATCAACCTGATTTTATTGTTTCTACGTATTACATGTCTTAAATGAGTCTCTCTATGGACGAGTGGCCTAATCAACATAAATATAGATTAAAATAATTTTGTCGAATTAAAGTTTATTTTTTATTCTTAAAATCCATAATAGCCTATCTTAGGTTAAATGTATTTAAATAGATGATGTTAATTTTTAACTATGGTATTAACAAAAAAAAGTTGGTTTGGTAACTTTAACTCGGTACTCATATTTTTGTGGGTTGGGCCACTTGTCCACTGAACGACTCAAATGATATATGGTATATTATCATATCATATAAAACATTTCTCATATCGTGTCATTTTTTAGGAAAACTTTTAACTTTAGCGTAACAAAGTATTTAGTTTATATATCGTATATAGATTATATACGTTAGAAACTTTGTAACAATTCCAACTGAGTTTAACAGTGCTTGTGCTATGTAGTGTGGGGGGCCAGTAATCCTGCTACGGCGGTACACGAGATCCTTAGGGGGTTTTATTTTCCATATAACGGAAATTCTTACGAGTCAAATTAATTAATTTTTCTATTCAATGTACATTTATATAATATCTTATTCATACTTTATTAACACTCTTCATTTAATATATATATATATATATATATATATATATATATATATATATATATATATATATATATATATATATATATATATTCTCAATTTTCTTAAGCCCCAAGGGTGACATGTCTATTGAAAGACGTCGGTTGAACTGATGTTTCATTTTTGTTTTTATAAAATATTTTATTTCTTCTTTATTTTTAATTTTAAAGTAACAGTAAATATTCAAATAAAAAGTTTTATCAGTGTAGTGTAGTGATACATTCATAAATGTATCACTAATGCATTAAAACCTTTATATTTTATTTTTTTACATTCCTAATATCAAAATGAAAAAGAAATAGTGATATAAAACAAAATGCATTCGATCGACTGACGTCTCGAATGGAACATATCGCCTTTCTCAGCACAAATAGATAATTTCTATAAAGTGATGATAAAGTGTGTGAATATAATATTGTATGTAATCTACATATGATAATGAAACAAGAAAAATAAATTGATATCGTTTTGAAGAATTTTATTTGAAGAAGCTCCCTAAAGATCCCGGGTGTCGCCGTAAGCAGTACGACAGGCACGCCACAGTAGATATGGGAGTAAAACTGAACTTATAAATGTCAAACTTGTAAAGGCTGATCTTCTTCTAAGAGTGCCTGTCCGACTTGCGAAGGTCGGCAGCCAATTCAGCACAACTCTCCTCCCCCTTCGCGAGGTGCAGCAGTTCTGGAGCACTCGCTATCCCGGTCCACTCCCTGATATTACGTAGCCAAGACTTTCGTTTTCGACCAAGTTGACTTTTGCCCGCGACTTTTCCCATCATGATCAGTTGCAACAACTTGTACCCGTCATGTCTCATGATATGACCCAGGCAAGCAATTTTTCTACCTTTAACGGTCTGCAAAAGTTCACGTTTTTGCTTTACTTGTCGGAGAACCTCGTCATTGGCCACCCTTTGAGCCCAGCTAATAGCGAAAATCCGTCTATATGCCTAGATTTCGAACGCTTCTATACGTTTTCTGACATCTTCTTTAAGCGTCCAAGCCTCACATCTGTATAGAAGAATGGGCCAAATGTAACAGTGGAGCATTCTAAAGGCTGAATAAAATGTTTTATTATATACATTCAGTCATAAATATATAATAATGTTTTATTATATATTTATGGCTGAAGAAAATGATAATCATGTAATATTTCGAAACTAAATATCCTGCAAATATAAAATATGGAAAAAATATTAAAAAAAAATACATATAATTAAATAGAACACAAAATATAAGAGTTTCTTTATTTTCAGGTAACTTCTGTTATATACTTCATCGTGTGCTGTGTGGCGTTGTCATTACGACACGATTGCCTAGTAGATTATGGAGAAGTATCGCATTTCAGCGTAACAACTATCTTCAGGGCATACATAGAAAGTGAGAACATTGCTATTATTCGATAGGAAAGGATGATAGTAAATTTGTTATCAATGTTACTAAAATTTGTGGACAGTCAAAAATTTTACTTAGCTAAGATCCGCGACAAGCAAACAACAATAGAAAATTAATAATGTGTGTTTTCCCGCTGGATGAAGTGGATTTACAGGGAACTTAAACTATATCTTACCGAAAAATGGCCGTTAGCAGCTCTCCACCCATCAACCACTATCGACAACACCAAATAAACACTACCACTTCTCCAACTTGCAAACGACACGTGTTTTACGTGTTAAGTGTCTTAGCTAAGTAAAAGTTTTGACTGTCCACATAGTAATGGATTTCCGCAAAGTAACGCGTGACTCCATTAATAAATACTAGAATTCCTGTTATCCAATCGAACGAAGCTATATTTTGCTTATATAATATGTGGGTAGGTATACTAAAAACTTCTCTTGACACATTCCCTGTCAAAACGGTTTTTGAAGATCTTCCGTTTAGGCCGCTTGTTGGTAAAACATATTCCTAGAACAATATACTCATTGCTTTGTTGTGTTATGCATTTAAAACTGTACACCCTTTCTTTGATTGTTATGATTTTCACATTATTTTGATTATTGTAAGCCATACGCGAAACTCCGTCCGGTCTTCTCGTCGCCCATACCTCAGAGCCTGAAGACGAAAGTCTTCGACCAGTGTGTCCTACCCGTACTCTCCTACGGCGCCGAAACGTGGACGCTGACAGTCCGTCTGCTTCATAAGCTCAGAGTCGCTCAGAGAGCTATGGAGAGAGCTATGCTCGGAGTTTCTCTGGTAGATATGTTTCGGAATGAACAAATCCGTCAGAGAACTAAAGTCACCGACATAGCCTTTCGAATTAGCAAACTTAAGTGGCAATGGGCTGGTCACGTCTGTCGGAGATCCGACGATCGTTGGAGCAGACGAGTGCTGGAGTGGAGACCGCGTCTCGGTAAACGTAGTGTGGGACGCCCCCCGGCTAGATGGTGCGACGATCTGCGCAGGGCCGCTGGCAGAAACTGGATGCGTGTAGCCGAAGATGTCTAGGTGGCGCTCCATGGGGGAGGCCTATGTCCAGCAGTGGACTGCCGCAGGCTGCTGCTGATGATGATGATGATGATGATGAAGCCATACGCGAGAAACAAAACAATACAGTTGTAAAGGGGGATATACAGCCCACGTGACCGTTATTGTGAATGGAATTTGTTAATAACACTTAACATCACTATAACTCCTTTTTTGATTTAATTCCCATTTATTTATTTTTTCGACCGACTGGCTCAGTGGCGGGGCCTTCCGCCCGCGGAGTCAATGGTCGCGGGTTCGATCCCCGCATCGAGATAAAAAATATGTATGGATTTATAAATATCTATTCCGAGTCTGGTAACCTTCTTTTCTTCTCTATCCTTTCTATTCTATTGCGGCTCGTGGGATTCACTAAGACGAATTTTAATATACCTAATTCGTTAAAAAATGACGGCAACGTGGTTCGCCACCCGTCACGCCCTGATTCCCACGAGGGTGAAAAGCGACTAACGGATAGATGTTTAGCTACGATGAATATTGCAAGCAGGCAAGGTGTGTCATGTTCGTGGTGGATGGAGATCTGTGGTCTCTGCCTAACCCTACGGGAAAACAGGCATGACTATATGTATGTTAATTATTAAATAATCTATAATTCAATACAAGGTTGTTATTAGATGATTCTAGTTTGACATTAAAACATAATTAATACAACAGCGTTATAAGCGAGTGAAAAAAATTTAAATGATAATACTTTTTGGCATAGCTTTTACACTTTATTCAATATTCAATATCAGCCCGCGGCAGTCCACTGCTGGACATAGGCCTCACCCAAGGCGCGCCACCTAGCCCGATCTTCGGCTACACGCATCCAGTCTCTGCCAGCCGCCTTGCGCAGATCGTCGCTCCATCTAGCAGGAGGGCGTCCCACGCTACGTTTGCCGAGTCGCGGTCTCCACTCCAGCACTCGTCTACTCCAACGATTGTCGGTTCTGCGACAAACGTGTCCAGCCCACTGCCACTTCAGTCTGCTAACTTGAAGAGCAATGTCTCTGGTGACTCTGGTTCTCCGGCGTTTTTCTTCATTTCGAATTCTGTCCACCAGAGAAACCCCGAGCATAGCTCTCTCCATAGCCCTCTGAGCGACTTTGAGCTTGGCGAGGAGACGGACTGTCAGTGTCCACGTCTTGGCACCGTAAGAGAGTACGGGCAGGACGCACTGGTTGAAGACTTTATTGTGGTGTATCAAATATTTATAACGTTGTCGATTATTCGCAGACGACGACTGCGGCGTCGAGAGGGTACGGGAGGAAGTCACAACATCGGATCAAACTACGTTCACATATATCATCGTCACGCTCAGCATGGCATTATTCGGCATGCTCACGTCTAACGCGTTGATGCTAGGTATTTTTATAATTCTTTATTAGGCGTATATTTGTATGTTCACATAGCCGTAGCGGAAACGGCTAGGCGAATAATACGTTAATGTTGCAACATTTTTTTTGTACAGGATAGGAAGGCAAACGAGCAGGCGTGCCACCTAATGGAAAGCAATCAACGCCGCCCATAGACATTTGCAGCGCCAAAGGCAGTGCGGAAGCGTTGCCGACCTTTAAGGAAAGTGTCATTATGGGAGTGGGAATGCGAGGGTGAGGGGTCGAGGGAGGGGAGTGGGTGTTGGGCCCCTGGAACTCAGCCTCTCACCGTACGAAGCGCGATAGCCAAGCTGCCACTCAGACGCCGGTTTTCTGCGGGAGTGTGGTACTTCCCCGGGCGAGCCGGCCCATTTATGCTACAGACAAATATTATGCCATTCTTGACAAAATATTCGTCTGCAGCGTGGCTCTACTACTATGAAAAAATATATATATAATAGATTAACATATTGTTTTGATAAATTAATGCTATTTACTGGGTAGAATTAAATATTTAATGATATTTCAATCCCTTCTGCGCTAAATGCAGCAATACTCGCGACGTCATAAATTTTCTTAATAAATCGAATGCCTCCATAATACAGGCGTCGTGGCGTGATGTAGATCATGTATGAGGTTCTGCATTCTGCAATAGGAATGATGCACTTTTGTACGCTCTGGGAATAAATTAGTTACTAAATATTTTTAAAATCCGTCGATCCACTGGTCATTAATCCAGACATACATATGTATGCGCTCGTTCGTTGGTACATGGTTGATACAGTACACTGTTGGACATGGGTCTCTCACAAGGGCTGTTGCTTACGATAAACCGAGAGAGAGTTATTTAAAGTTACAACATTTATGGGTGATATTTTTTTTTCAGTTGTTCTGAGGCCGAATCGTTGGGTGTCTGTGATAACATACATATATGTTCTTACATCATTTGTATCGTTTATCATAGACGTCGCGTTCGCCACCCATCTTCGTACGGACTGTACTACACTGTTCGAAAAACTAGTAAGTAAATTGGTTCTGAAAGACAAATATATATTCAATACTTTTTAGTTGTGAATGCAGGAACTCGTCGGCATTCATCAAGATTTTTTTTTATTTTCTTCATAAAATAAGTTTAAATAAATAACCCTACTTTAAGAAAAGTCAGTATGTGTCTAAAACGGCCCGACTGGCGGTTCATGGCGGTTCAGGGGGTGCTTGTTCCGACTCTAATATACGGTAGTGAAAGTTGGGTTTGCCAGAATGAAAGCAGACTGAATGCAGTGGAAATGAGAATATTAAGAAGTATGTGTGGTGTAACTTTGAATGATAGAATAAGAAATGAAGATATAAAAGAGCGATGTGGACTAAAAGAAGTTGTCGTGACAAAAGTTGAGAAAGGGATGCTTAGATGGTTTGGGTATATAGAGAGGATGGATGAAAGATGACTGGCAAAAGAAATTTACCTTGCGAATGTGGATGGTAGGGTCGGTAGAGGAAGACCACGGAAAACATACCTTCACCAAATTGCTGAAGTTTGGCGGGCTTGCATGAGGAGAATAATGAGTGTGGAGGAAGCAAGGGAAGTATGCCGAGATCGTAGCAGATGGAGATCTGTGGTCTCTACCTACCCCTACGGGAGACAGGCGTGACGATATGTGTGTGTGTAAATAATCCTTCATCTCTCGATCATTAAATAATCACACTGTGTGTAAATATTTAGATGTATGCTGATATAATAAATACAGTATAAGTTCTGAGCGAGTTTAAAAACTTTTGGAGTGGACACAGTGGGGAGGTGGACCGTCAGTGTCCAAATTCTGACACCGTAAGAGAATATACGCAGTTCGCATTGGAACTAGAAGACTTATATGTTATACGTTTTTATTTCAGAATAAACACTCGCCAGCTGTGCATTTTAACTGTGAATCGAACACAATCAATCTCGGTTCTATATTGCTGATGACCATCGTTATGAAGGGGTTCTTGCTGCACGCCGTGAACGTCGCGCTGTGGGTGGTTCTTATAATATTTGCAACCAAAAATCACATGCGCGTACACGGATGCAAAGTAAGTATAATAAATTGTACCACGAGAAATTTTAACAATCTTCAATGTCATAAAAGCGACTAATGGAGAGCCGTTTCGCTGCGACGAATGTAACAGGAAGATTGGATGAAAATGGATGGACGCGTGTGGAAAATGGAGGAAGCGGGGAGGGTGTGCCGGGATCGTAGCGGATGGAGCTCTGCCGTCTTTGCTAACACCTGCGGGGTATAGGCGTGAATATTTAAAAAAAACAGAAAAGCATTTTTCTTGTGATAGCAACTCAATCATGTACAATCTCGTATATATATATAATTATGAGGAAATTAATACTGATTTTGGGACTACTGGTTCATTTTCGATTGTTTGACATCAACATCTTAATTTTGGCCCGTTAATGGGTTGGATCATTTTTACACGGCATGGATCTTGTATCCATGCTCCATGGTATTGCATTATTTGTTCCATCCAGTGTAAATTCTAAACTATCGCCAGAGGTAATTATTTTTACATACTATTGAAACTATATCTCTTCATTTCAGATCTTTGTTTCTAGAAATGAAGACTACAGCATGTGCAGGTTAGTTTACATTTACTACCCATTTCTACGTATCTGAGACCATTCTTTGTTTCTCATATTTATATATTATTTTCATTCGCTATTATTTTACATCAATTAATTTAACAAATGGTGGTGGATTGTAAACATATGACCTCTGGTAAATATTTTATAAATGAAACTTCTTTCGCCAAAGAAAATATATTTATTATTTTACTATTATTTTACATCGATTAATTTAACAAATGGTGGTGGATTGTAAACATATGACGTCTGATAAATGTTTTATAAATGAAACTTTTTTCACCAAAGAAAATATATTTATTATTTTACTATTATTTTACATCGATTAATTTAACAAATGGTGGTGGATTGTAAACATATGACGCCTGGTAAATGTTTTATAAATGAAACTTCTTTCGCCAAAGAAAATATATTTATTATTTTACTATTATTTTACATCAATTAATTTAACAAATGGTGGTGGATTGTAAACATATGACCTCTGGTAAATATTTTATAAATGAAACTTCTTTCGCCAAAGAAAATATATTTATTACTTTACTATTATTTTACATCGATTAATTTAACAAATGGTGGTGGATTGTAAACGTATGACGTCTGATAAATGTTTTATAAATGAAACTTCTTTCGCCAAAGAAAATATATTTATTATTTTACTATTATTTTACATCGATTAATTTAACAAATGGTGGTTGGATTGTAAACATATGACGTCTGGTAAATGTTTTATAAATAAAACTTCTTTCGCCAAAGAAACCATATTTATTATTTTATATCGATTAATTTAACAAATTGTGGTAGATTGTAAGCATATGACGTCTGGTAAATGTTTTATAAATGAAACTTCTTTCGCGAAAGGAAACATATTTGAAGATAAAAATCGTCAACAGTTTGTATTTTCGCACTTGATTTTATTTGTGTAATTTTTTCATGGAGTGGTTTCTAAACATGAATCATATCAAATTTACACAACAGCCAAAAGCTTGTTATAAAACATTTGTAATTCTTCATATATATTCCTATATTTTTCATGCTTACATATATCGTTTCTCTTACCACTTTAAATAGATTTTTTGAATGATTTATTTATTTTATTAATTTAAAATTTATTGAATAAAATTAAACCAATTTACCGTGTTTATAATGTTATTTTTAGTTACCTTAACCTAGTCACCCCAATCCCTACAACAGTTTCGTAATGAAATTCCTTTGATCGAAAAACAACAAGATAAAGGAATTAATAAACTAAACGACGTGACGACTTTTATTCAATGTCAATTTAAAATGAAAATAATTTTTTCAGCCATTTGCCGAGCGATGGAAGTCAGGAACCAAAATTGTGTTCGATCTCACAAATACATGACGATGGTGTATGTGAACTCGAAACGCCCATGGCAGCAGCCTCAATATCAACATCTCCCCAAAGGGAAGGGAGGAGTCATCCCGTGTATGACCCGTATCGCACATACTGCATACGGAGTCATGACGAACGCAGGACGTCTTTATTTGAAATGTTGCCCATTCCAACCTCCATCCCACAAATACAAAAATGAAGTTATTAAAATTTAAAATCTAATTCTAATCTATCTAAATTTAAAAAATATCCTCAAATTCCCTATTTTATATTCTTTTCCTTATAACATTGCTCGGCTCTTGTATATTTAAAACTTTTGTTTTAATTTTCCTATCATA
>JASFAT010000043.1:0-26720 GCA_031353405.1 Baronia brevicornis
ACAGACATAGGAAGTCCGCAGTGCCATAGGAATTGCAAAAGCTTTGTCGGACTTTGAGAAATGTGTTAGCTATACAATGGTCTGTCTATTCTTAGTATTTTATATAAAATAATCAAAGCTGACGCCTAGCGTAGTGTGTCAAGTTGAAGCCGCAAGATACTATTTTGCTCTTATATATTTGGAAGGCGTCTTGTTACACCCGTATATCTGGTGACTGGTTTTACGGCCAGTTTTTTTTAAATCATATACACTAAAGAAGCTCAAAGCTCCCTCTTTTTGAGCAGCACTGACCTTATAAAGCAGACTGTTAGTGTCAACATTTCGGCACAGTAAGAGAATTCAAGTAGAAATAATAGTGTTGTTGATATTTCTACGCTTGGCGGGCGATTGGTTACCTATTGGTTTTGATTACTATTAGACATTTAGCGGTCTAAAATTGAATTAAGATTATCCACGTGAAATAATAGAAGATTCATATAAAAATCTAGCATTCCTATTTTTAAATAAGTTTATTTTAATAAAGTATAATTATTTTAATTGAGTTTATTAATAATTTAAGTGATAAATTTATACTAAATAATTATAAATAATATTTTTTTTTCTCTCTGTTTTACGCTGGTAAAAGTTGGATTTGGCAGAAGAGTCATGAAAGTAGACTGAATGCGGTAGAAATGAGAGCATTAAGAATTATGTGTGGTGTATTTTTGAATGATAGAATAAGTGATGAAGATATAAGAGAGCGATTTGGAGTAAAAGGTGTCGTGACAAAAGTTGAGAAATGAGGATGCTTAGATGTTTTGGACACATAGAGGATGAATGAAAGACGACTGGCAAAACAAATTTACGTTGCGAATGTGGTTGGAAGGGTCGGTAGGGGAAGACCACGGAAAACATACCTTGACCAAATTACTGAAGTTTTTAAGAAAAGCCAGCTCAAAAGTGCCCTTAACTGGCGGGCTTGCATGAGAAGAGTAAAGAGTGTGGAAGAAGTAAGGAAAGTATGCCGAGATTTTAGCAGATGGAGATCTGTGGTCTCTGCCTATCCCTACGGGATACTGCGCTTCTTCCTTCTGGAGGAATCTACATTTATTTTCACCTTCAAACCCTCCCTTTTCAATTTATTTAAAACAGGCAATGCATCTTCAATATTCTTGCTTCTTGTTAATTATTTAATACATCCATATCATCACGCTTATTTCCAATAGGGGTAAGCAGGGACCACAGATCTAAGTAAGTAGGGATCACACATCACGCTCTTCGTGCAAGCTTGCTAGTAAAGGATACTTTTAACGTGGCCTTTTATAACTATTACAACTAAGTTAAAAGTTCTTGTGCTAAGAAAATGTAGTTCACACCAACAATTCTATAACAGAATCGAACGTACTTAATAACATTGTAAAACAATCCGTACTACATTATAAAATATATCAACATCAAGCATACGATTACATTACTTTTTTTGTTGCGATCAATGTGCGAGAAAGTTGTACGACAAACACAAAAAGGGATAGGAGCAAATACAGTGACATTGTTTGCAAGATGGAGTGGGTGAACTCTGTTATCACTTCTCGGAGGGTTTAAAGCGGACATGAAAAGGCCGGCCGGCTTGATAGATACCCTGTTGTTTGTTGAGTGAGCTAAAGATTTATTGTCAAATTCCATTCACTGTTTAGCAGGAACGGAGTGAAATTAACTAAAGATTTCCAAAAATAATATTGCGTATATTACGTACCAGTATACAATGAATCAACAGCTCGCGGCAATCCACCGCTGGACATAGACATCCCTCAAGAAGTGCCACCTTTTTTTTACGTGGGGAAATCCGTTATGGATACCCATCCGCCCTAGAGGGGACGGCGAGTTATGTCGGATTCCACGTGTGCACGTCTACCGACTAAAACCCCACGACGGCCGCCATCGGCACCAAGGAAGAATCACCGGATCATATTACAGCATTCATGTAAGATATACTGTGTACAAGCAATAAATAGAAAGTTTTCAAGTGAATCTGGATATCCTTAGATATCAACTCGAAGCATCAACGCGTCTCCAAACTGATTATTTTTAGTGTAATAAAATTATATTTTTCTTTCCCTTGTCGCGAACGAATGGACCACGATCGATCGGTTGACCACCCCTGGCCCGTATACTTTGTAAAACATTAGTGTAATGTCCACACTATAGATTCTGCTTTAACGTTGTTTTTCAAGCATTCTGTTTAATGGTGTGAGTCAGGCGCCGCCCTTTTTTGTCCTTTGCCCCTGATGTATTATTCCGCTGGCGCTAGTTTACCAGCTATATGTTACACGTCGCTTTGTACTGATTATGTTAGGGTGTATTTTGTCTTGTGTCATCGGGATTCACTTAGCATTGCGTTAGAGACGCGGCTTTATTTGTTTATCGAAATATATTTTTCTTTCATACTTACTCTTACGCTGGCTCAGTGACCCGAAGTGGATCTTAGCCCCCGTAATGAGAGACTTCCATCTTTCTCTGTCCTACGCTAATTCTTACTAGTTTCTCGCTTGAAGTCGCCGATCTCTCGGTCGAGTCTGGCCTTCGACCTCTTGGTCGACACAAATTTCCCCTTTTTATACTCTGATCCTCCTCCTTTCGCCAAGGTGACCAAGCTAAAGAAGTCGATGCGCCTTGATTTCGCCCAAAATGTTTTGCTGGCCAACCAGGTCTTCTATTTCTTTTATATAAATTGAAAATTCAGAAATCTGCCCCCATGCTCATAAACTCTCTCCCTCCAATATCCGTCCTCCCTCTTCACTGGTCCCATTATTCTCCCAAGTATCTTAAATTCCGTTCTGTAGATAAGCTGAAATATATAACTGCAATATCCTACCCTAAATTGCTAACTGAAAAGTGAAGTTTCGATTCGGCCACACGTTTTTGTGCCAATAGCGACAATATAAGACGATGTTTTCAAACACTTATAAAGGTTGTTTGAGGAAAATGTGCGGTCTCCTCACATCTATTTTTGCGTCTCGAAAGAGATGACATGTATTCGAAATCGCGCCCGGTAGTTAAGTAGAAGTGTGTAAAAAAAATCAAAGGTACTTGTTTGTGTCCAGGTCGTTGGTAGTTGATCAATTATGGCAGATTAACTGGAATGTTACTTTACCCAGTTATCTTGCAAATGATAGTCGTGAAGCTTGGATATTGATAATAAAGTTATTTCTTGTGGCCTCTAATACGAAGGTTTTTAAAGGAATTTTTTTATTAATATTGTTGTTAATAAATAAATACTTTCGTTTTTTTTTCACACCCTATATATGTCCCACTGCTGGACACAGAATTCCCTATTTCTGCAGGAGTCGATGTTTACCACTCCTCCAGAAATAATGATATCCCGCAGAAAACCGGCGTCTCAGTGGTAGCTTATCCTACCTACCGCGCTTCGTACGGTGAGCGGCCAAGTTCCGGAGGCTCAACACCCTTCCCCTCCTCCTAACCCTCCTCCTCCCATTCCAATTCCCATAACGACACTTTCCTTAAAGGTCGGCAACGCACTACCTATGGTCGAAGTCTATGGGCGGCGTTGATTGCTTTCCATCAGGCTACATGCCTGCTCGTTTGCCTTCCTATCCCATAACAAATATCCGACTACGCTTGTAATGCGGATGGGTGAGGTAACTAGACTCAGAATAAATACATGAGGCAATAAACATATTTAAATCAATGCGGAGATCAATTATCAAGGCGGTTGCCGGATCTCCGACAAATGTGAGCAGCCCAGTTTCACATCAATTTCCTAATGTAATCGAAAAAATATTTAACCTCATCAAAATATAATATAATTAGTATAACTTTGAATCTATATTAAAATTCACTTAAAGGAAAGCTTGTAACAAAATTGATGAGCAAGATATTAATAATTAAGAAAATTTCGATCTCAAGACTCATAATAATCAAGTAATTATTATTTTAATGATCAGACTAATAATTTTCAAGCTTCTAAATATGAAAGATGTAATCTCATGAAGTAGTTGTAAGAGCAGACAAGTGTATTACTGTAGTGGTAATAAGTTGTTTAATTGGCTCTAAATGTATCCTCCCTTCTCTAGCGAATAAAGCTGAGTTTTAAACCCACTCTTTGATTCTGCTAGGCCTTTAGCTGCAGGTGTAATATGATTTCTCTTAATCATCCTAATGACATATTAATATATATAATCACCAATGAATTAAAACATTTTATATTATATTACTTTCTATTACATTCGTAATATTCAAATTTATTATTCCTTTATTAATGGAGTCAGGGGTTACTTTGCGGAAATCCATCACTATATGGACAGTCAAAAGTTTTACTTAGCTAAGATCCGACACGTGTTTCGCCCCAACACGAGGCCTCTTCATCACTTTAACAAGATGGAAAAGTGATAATGTGTATTTGGTGTTGTGTATAGTGGTTGGTGGGTGGAGAATTGTTGTTACAAAACAAAATGCAATAATTCGAATGATGTTTTTTTGGATAGACATGTGGTTGACATTCCGGCATGAAAATTAAAATATCCTCTGGAACTCAGCTGCTTATTGTACGAAGATCGGTAGCTAAGCTACGATTCAGACGTCGGTTTTCTGTGGGAGTGTGGTACTTCTCCGGGCGAGCCGGCTCATTCGTGTTACAAACAAATATTATGCCATTCTTGACAAAGTATTCGTCTGCAACGTGCCTCTACCACTGTATTTCATCAATGAAATTATTTTTCAGATCTGGGCCAGAACACAGGTGGCCCAAAGATGTTGTGATCTACAAATTATTTTTAATTTCTTCAATGACAATTGTTTTATATATCACTAGCTTTTGCCCGCGGCTTCGCTCGCGTGGAATTTGGTCTGGCACATTATGTTTTGTGACGGATCGTTTTAAACAAATATATTTTTTTTACTTAATTTATGGTTCACAATTTTGGTCTGTTGGTTGGCTGTCGCGGACTTTAATTTAGAACTATTCAAGACAAACGATCCTACCATACATGATGTATATGTAACTCCAATAGTTTAGGCAGCGTACGTCAAGATAGCTCTCAGAGGCCAGATATTTTCCGACTTAATTGACATGCATCGATATATTACGACCAAAATTAATTAAAATCATTACAAATTGTAGCCTATATGTTATTCCGATGTATAACCTATATTACTGTAAAGTTTCATCCAAATCCGTCCAGTAGTTTTTTCGTGATAGAGTAACAAACATACATCCATACTCACAAACTTTCGCAATTATAATATTAGTAGGATAAGATAGGATAGGATTTTTCATGTCTATAAGTAAGACCCACTAGTAT
This sequence comes from Baronia brevicornis, assembly GCA_031353405.1. Classification (NCBI taxonomy): domain Eukaryota; kingdom Metazoa; phylum Arthropoda; class Insecta; order Lepidoptera; family Papilionidae; genus Baronia; species Baronia brevicornis. Next base: position 5,301 of record JASFAT010000043.1, read on the forward strand.
AAAATAAAAATTATTCATTTACGCATCAACTACTCCTTTACTTCGTAACTCTTCAAAGAAATTATTATCCGTATATACAAAGGAGGTAAAAACTACCGTTCACAAAGTCGGCGTTTTGCGGGTACACAGTACACGGAGCTACGGTTAGATAAATAACTTTTTACTACGGCCGGTTAACCGCAGCGCTCGTTCTAATGAGTTAGCTGATTAAATTTCACGACGCGCTTCCGTTAATGGTATGAGCAGTAAGTATCAGTGTGTTTATTGTTCCATAGTTTTGTAATTAAACTTATGAAATCTTGAATATTATTTTTTATATACTCACGCCTATCCCCCGCAGGGGTTGGCAGAGACCACAGAGCTCCGTCCGGTACCAATTAACGCAGCGAAACGGCTCTCCATTAGTCGCTTTTCGCCCTCGCGAGAATCAGGACGTGAAGGGTGGTGAACCACGTCGCTGGTATTTTTTAACAAATTAGATATATTAAATTCGTCGTCAGCAGAGCCCTGCATGCTGAGGTAAGGCACTATAGTACCCGGGGGATCCCGATCCCGGGACGGTCGGTACGCTTGCGACTAAGCTCGGGCGAGCTAAGGGCTTAGCTACGCATCCATTGGCACAACAGACCGTGGATTCGCGGAGAGGAAGGGAAAGGATAGAGAAGAAAGGAAAGAGCAGGAAAGGAAATGCGGATTGGCGGGGAGAGGGTACCAGACTCGGAATAAATATTTATAAATCCAAAATATTTTGAATATTTTTCTTTTTGTATATTTTTATGTATTTGTCAAGTGACAATGGATGCGTGGCTAGGGGCGAGCTTAGTCGCAAGCGTGCCGACTGTCCCAGGATCGGGCTCCCAGGGTACTATAGTGACTTATTTCAGCATGCAGGGCTCTGCTGGGGCTGACCTCCATCCTCCCTTGCGGCTCTTGGGATTCACTAAGACGAATTTAATATATCTAATTTGTTGAAAATTGACGGCGACGTGGTTCGCCACCCGTCACGTCCTGATTCTCACGAGAAGCGACCAATGGAGAGCCGTTTCGCTACGATGGATGTGAGATGAAGGATGCATAAAAAGATGGATTAGTGTACCTAGGCACGTAGAGAACCTACGCATTAAGTCCGGTTGTTGTGCTCATTTTTTGCAAAAAAGTTTAATTAAATATTTTTATTTGGAATAATGGCGATACAGAACGGTGCGTTTTTCCACTTTGTCCATGCACGACTACCCTCTGGAACCAACAAACTAAAGCGGTGTTCCTCGATATTGGAACCTTCGAAAATAGGCCTACACATTTCTGGCCAACAAAGCAAAAGCAACGAGGTGTTGATTGCTTTCCATCAGGCGACACGTCTGCTCGTTTGCCTCCATATCCCATAGAAAGAAGTTGCTCGTAAGATTTGAGATTCGAAAATATAGTGAAATACTAATGTTTTAAAACTTCAAACAATAAATGACAACTAGCGGCCATTGGCCTTTTTGCGGGTACAGATAACTAGCTATCAAATAAACCGAACTGTTTGTGTTTTTACACCTTCCCACAGCCAGCGTACGACAGTGCAAACATTTGTTGTTACAGCGTGGACTCTGCAGTTTTTGTAATTGCTATTGATATATCGGGTGTCCGGTGTATTAATTCGATTATAGTTCGATTAATCAATATTAATAGAAATAAAAATAGAAAAACTTTTTTCATGACACCTTTTTAACAATAATTAATTTTTGCTTAAAACGTTAATAATATTATTGTAATATACAACAAACCAAACAAAAAGAAAATAATTTTAATTAAACAAGTGTCATCAACATCTCGCTCAGTATATGCCACCCGGCATATGCTAAGCAACACACACTACCACTTTTCCATCTTGTAAACGACACGTGTTTCGCCCCAACACGAGGCATCTTCAGGTATAGTAGACTCTACGGAAGACAACCGAAAAGTGTTTTGAAGTGAAATTTTTCGGTTGTCTTCCGTAGAGTCGTTTAGTCGTTGGGGGTGAAACACGTGTCGTTTACAAAATAGAAAAGTGATAATGTGTGTTTGGTGTTGTGTAAAGTGGTTGGTGGGTGGAGAGTTGATGGCCGATTTTCTGTAACCATCATCCAGCATAAAAACACACATTATTAATTTTCTGTTATTGTTTTGCTTGTCGCAGATCTTAGCTAAGTAAAACTTTTGACTGTCTACATAGTGATGGATTTCCGCGAAGTAGGCCATACATATATTAATTTTCTACTACTAAATTATTCTTTATTTAATAATAATAGTAATAATAATAATTCTTTATTTGCATAATGTGAGGTGTAACAAGACGAAAAAAGACGTTTAAAAGCTTCATCACATTGTCATTTATGGCGTACAAATTATATTATTAATATTTATTTTTATGGGATAGGAAGGCAAACGAGCAAGCGTATCACCTGATGGAAAGAAATCAAAGTCGCCAAATGTACAAAAATACATCGATTGTAAGAATAAAATATTTTTTTTTTACGAAAGCTGAAAAAAGAACGGGAGTAAATACAGTGACATTGTTTACTAGATGGAGCGCGTGAATTCGTCTTATCGAGTCGTCGCGAGGTGTTTATCGCGGACGTGAAAAGGCCGGCCGGCGTGATAGATAGCCTGAACCGAGCTTTGTTAAACTAAACGGTTTATTGACACTGTTTTATTCACATCGAACTTTATAATTTAACCTTCCAACGTCAGTGTTTCTTTTTTTATATAGAATAGGAAGGCAAACGAGCAGGCGTGTCACCTGATGAAAAGCAATCAACGCCGCCCGTAAACATCCGCAGTGCCATAGGTAGTGTAGAGGCCTTGCCGGCCTTTAAGCAGTGTCATAATGGGAGAGGGGAGGGGGTGGGGGAGGGTTGGGCCTACGGAACTCAACCGCTGACCAGACGAAGTGCGGTAGCAAAGCTACCACTCACTTACTTTCCCAGGCGAGCCGGTCCATTCATGCTACAGAAAAATAATATGTAATTAATCTAATTGGAATTTACCACCATGCGATTTAGTAGCAATTTTATGCTACAAACTATGGGAATCTGAAATAATTTACTACCTGCGGTGTTTCCACGTGATTAATGACATGGGAACATTCAAGAGAAGAGCGTATGAGATCCTTAAAGACCGGCAATGCTTCGGCGTTGCTGGTATCTAAGGGGAGCGGTGATAGCTTACCACCAGGTGACCAGCATGTTCGTTTGACTGCTCTACTATGAAATAAAAAATAAGACGATGTAAATAGCTAAGTGGCAACCCGCTTAGGTCAATTCACTGGACATGGCGAGTGTTTTAGAAGTGGTAGAGCCACGCTGCAGACGAATACTTTGTCAACAATAGCATATTATTTGTCTGTAGCATGAATGGGCCGGCTCGTCCGGGGAAGTACCACACTCCCGCAGAAAACCGGCGTCTGAGTGGTAGCTTAGCTACCGCGCTTCGTACGGTGAGCGGTCTGAGTTCCGGAGGCCCAAAACCCTCCCCTTCCCACACCTACTCCCCCTCCGATACCCACTCCCAATCTCCCTCCCACTCCTACTCCCACTCCCACTCCCACTTCCATAATTTCACTTTCCTTTAAGGTTGGCAATGCTTCCGCACTACCTATGGCATTGAGGATATCTATGGGCGGCGTTGGTTGCTTTCCATCAGGTGACACGCCTACTCGTTTGCCTTCCTATGTCATAAAAAAAAATCGTATTACTACAGATGAAGCGACGCAGTAATCGCTGACCTAAGTGAGCTTCGGGCAGGCAATTGGCAAAAGGCAACCCAAAATCGTGACCAGTGGTGGCTTCTAGTATAAATACACTTTTGATCGTTGTGTTAGCGAAATATACAGTATCTCTTATTATAAAAAAAGTTTTTGTTTGCAATATCATAAACAACAGTTAATTAAAATTTAAAACAAAAGTTATTAATGAAGATGAATGGATCGTTGTGGTACTTCGCCAAAGATTCCGAGAAGTTTTTCAATGTTAAAGACTCAAGACACATCATTGAAATTATTTATAATTTATTACAATATAAATTTTCATCATCTTTATCATAAATATTCCTTAGCGTGTACTGATGTTATTGCGTATACTGGTTTTATCCTTCGCCCAAAGTGATAATCCATAAATATTACAGATTGGCGATCATGTTTTTTATGCAAAAGTGCCGCCTGATGGAACTCTACTAACGCCAGCCATAGACATTGGACTAGTGTGTCTTACCTGTACTTCCTTACGGTACCGAAACGCGGACACTGACAGTCTATCTGCTTCACAAGCACAGAGTCGCTCAGAGACTTATGGAGAGCTATGCTTGTTTTCAAGTGTTTCTCTGGTAGATATGATTCGGAATGAACAAATCCACCAGATAACTAAAGTCACCGACATAGCCTTTCGAATTAGCAAACTGAAGTGGCAATGGGCTGGTCACATTTATCGGATCCAACAATCGTTGGAGTAAACGAGTGTTGGAGTGGAGACCATGTCTCGGTAAACGTAGTGTGGGAAGCCTCCCGGCTAGATGGTGCGACGATCTGCGCAGGGCGGCTGGCAGAAACTGGATGCGTGAAGCCGAAGATCGGGCTAGGTGACGCCTCGGGAGAGGCCTGGACATATCCAATAGAGGACTGCCGCAGGCTGTTGATTGAACAAACACCCGCACATTGTTATCTTACCCACATAGAGATATACTACAATATTAATTAAGATTTAACGAAATTGTTATGTGCAATCAACAGTGATAGGCGTGTCGGATTACAGGGGGCGCCGGATTAGACGGGGTTCGGATTACCACGGGTCCACTGTACCTTGAAATATAAACATACAGCCACCACTTAGCTGCACCTCATTGTATGGGACAGGAAGGCAAATGAGCCTAGTCACCAGATGGAAAGCAATCAACGCCACCCATAGACATCCGCAGTGCCAAAGACGTAGTAGAAACCTTGCCGGCCTTAGAGAAATGTGCAGGCTTGTTTTTTGAACATTCATGGTAGCTTTTAATACACTGCGATTATCTTTTATCAAATCCACTATCGCACAATCCGCTACAAAGAAAAGTTACATCCCCTCCCTCTGGATGAATGACAATTCAGTATGTTGCGTTTTTCTAGAAATTTCTTTCCACGCTCCATACCCTGTGAAACCGGATACCTTCAACGGTATTTCCACGGTGGGGTTACCAGACTCTGCATAAATATCTGTAGGCCATACATATGTATACGCGGGGATCGAACCCGTGACTATTGCCTCGATAAGCAGGGGGCTACGCCACTGAGCCAATCGATTGTCACCTTTAAACATTAGAAAATGTAGGTCGTTTAGTATATTTCATAATACGGCACCCTCAATATGGCAGCACATCAAAATAATATCTAGGAATTCACACCACAATGACCCGAGTTGTCTATTACGTAGATATCCATAAAACAGTTTTATAGCTACTCCGGTGGTGCGGAAGCTGGCATGCAAGGTACACTCTACCAAATATATTGCACGGAGAGACGCCCGTTTAGTCCAATATAAAACTATCAACGATACCATATCGTCTAGAACTGCCTTTAAATAGTTTATTATATGTTTTCTTTTTATTTATTTTATTTTATTTATTTGTCTTTCCCCTACGCTTTATTTTCTCCTCTATCCGTTCCCCATCCTCTCCGCCAATCCACGGTCTGCCGTGCCAATGGATACTTGGCTAGGATCGAGCTTAGTCGCAAGCGTGCCGACCGTCCCGGGATCGGGCTTCCCCGGATACGACAGTGCCTTATCGCAGGATGCGGAGCTCTGCTGGTGCTCGTGGGATTCACTATGACCAATTTTAATAAATCTAATTTATTAAAAAATAACGACAAAGTGTTTCGCCACTCATCACGTCCTGATTCCCACGAGGGCGAGAAGCGACTTACGGAGAGCCGTTTCGCTACGATGAATGTGAGAGGAAACATGTGGAGTGGAGAGGAAGTAATGAAGGTGTGCCGGTTTTGTAGCGAATGGAGATCTGTGGTGGTTTTTACGTATATTGTTAATTAATTAGTTGTTTTAACCAATTAAAATTTAAGAGCACAGTAGCGCATAGTGTGGAGGTTTGTTTCCATTAACTAATAAAAACATTTTCTAAACGATTTATAGGAAAAAACCACATACAGTTTTTTCAAAACACAATAGTCGTATGCTTAAAGCACAATCGAATTTTTGTGTTTGAAAGAAATTTGGTTTCCCAGAACCCAGAACTTTTGGATCATAAGTCAGATAATACTAGATCTACTTACAATACTTATTGTTCTGTTTAAGAATATTTTGTTTGTTCCTATACGTTATTCTATAGCTGATACCAGAAAACACATAAATAAATAAAATATTGAGATGTAATTTGGTATATGGACAGTCAAAAGTTTTACTTAGCTAAGATCCGCGACAAGCAAAACAATAACAGAAAATTAATGTGTGTTTTTCCGTTAACCGAAAACTTTTCGGTTGTCTTCCGTAGAGTCTACTATACTAGTCTACTAGAAAAGTGATGGTGTGTGTTTGGCGTTGTGTATAGTGGTTGGTGGGTGGAGAGTTGATGGCCGATTTTTGGTAAGTTTTTGGTTTAAGTTCCAAATAAATCCACTAAACCCAACGGAAAAACACACATTATTAATTTTCTGTTATTGTTTTGCTTGTCGCGGATCTTAGCTAAGTAAAACTTTTGACTGTCCATATAGTGATGGATTTCCGCAAAGTAACGCCTGACTCCATTAATAATGTAATTTGGTATTGAAATACCTACTCTAAAAGGAAAAAGGAACATGTCAGTCCGGCTCTAGTAGGACACTAGTAGGTCAGTTGGGCTGACAAAGAGACTGTCAACGTTGACATGGGGTAACAAAATCGATGCACCTTTCGCCGGACTCACTCGTTAAGGTCACGTGAGTAGAAAAAATATATTTAACTTTTACTTATTTATATATGTAATGTCAAAAAAAGTTGAGACTAATCTTTCTCTTGTCACGCGATGTCTTTCTATGAGCCTCACCCACCCTCTTACCGTGTGACGTAATATATGCATGGCCCCTAAGCGCAACCCTTACTAACTGATCTATTACTGCTTCTGTATTCACGCACACACTACTTAAATGTATAATACATTTCACACAGTATACACTTCTGAGGTTTTTCGGAAAAGTTTCCTATAAGCGAATCGTCTAAGGTAACGTCATAATAATGTAAATTAATTTATTAGAATTGGCAACATTTTTGATTAAAATATCCGCAAGAGAGTCTGTAACCGTCATCGTTTTCCTTTAAAGGCATTTGACAAATGTACAAAACTAACAACGAATTTATATTTCCTCTAAGCCGAGAAAATACATTGCATTTTTGCAAAATGAATTTTCATGTTCCATTTGTTCCGAGTGTTGCCACTTCTATCACAACCGATTTAACTCTGTTTGCGAACGCATTGCCCGCTCTGTAACGTGACTCCGGCGAACTCTGGCAACACTCCGCTGTATCGCTCGCAGTCTGTTTGTTTACCGAATCGGTGCACTTTATTATTTTTAACGTTGACCAAAAGTGGTCCTTATTTCGCGTCTTTCTTGTCCGGACTTCTTTCTTTAGTTTTAAGATATATTTACGATTGAATGCTTTTGTTTGTTTGCGTGTTTTTTGGCTTAGATATATAAACAACGGCCTAGTATATAAACATGGCTACCTGCATAGCCCTCTGAGCAACTTTGAGCTTGTGACACTGACGGTGCAAAGCCAAGATGTGGACACTAAAGGTCTATCTACAATAGACCGTCAATGTCCACGTCTCGGCACTGTAAAACAATTCAGGCAGGATACACAGGTTGAAAACTTTTGTTTCCAGACTTTGAGGTATAGTTGACGAGAAGAAATTCACCTGAGAAACAGTATCACCCACATAACTCTTCAAGTTAACAGATTGAAGTGGCCATGGGCTGGACATGTTTGTTGGAGAACAGAAAATCACTGGAGTAGACGAGTCCTGAAGATAGCGTCTCAGAGCAAACGTAGTATGGGACGTCCCCCCGCTAGGTGGTGCGACAATCTGCGCAGGATATGCGGCTGGCAGAAACTGGATGCGTGAAGCCGAATATCGGGATACGTGGCGCTTCGTGAAGGAGACCTATGTCCAGCAGTGGACTGCCGCGGGCTGATATTGATATTGATATTGAAAGCTAAAATTTTTTTTGAGATGGAAGTCTGTGGTCTATAGCTTCCCCTTCGGAAAACAGGGGTGATTGACTTTTTTTAAACCAAATAAAATCTAGTCTGATTTTATACATTACTAAGGATATGTAACTCGTTCTGCAGTGATCTCCAGACGGCGTCAATATTTACTGCTAGGATCTTTCTTCTGATACGCTTAATGCATTTATCTGTACTTTGACTGGAATGGCTGCAATTTGGTCCGCCCTATCATTTGCTACTTTGTCTAGACTGGCTTTACAATGGCGCTTATTTTTCTTTTAATAGCGTCCAAGTGCTACTACAATAAAAGTCGCTGTATTTATGTGTAATAAAAATGCACGGCATTAGTTTCATGGTAAATTAGCCACAGAACAAAAAGCCACGTTTACATTGGAGTAATATAGTATGATGCTACATTGTTAAAATAGCTTTTATGCTCTGGAAGATTTTTATATATGATATATAATGTAATTCAAATGTATCGATATATGTAAGTTTGCTGAGTGGTTCCCGGAATAGAATTAATCAAGCGTGAGTAGTCCATCACATAGGTGGAACGTGTCTATTAATCTAGAATAGGCATAGTAAAGAAAATTATAATTTTAATACACTTAAAATAATATACAATTTTGTTGTGTTTAATTCTTACATATATACATACATATTGTCACGCCTGTTTCCCGTAGGCAGAGACCACAGACCTCCATCCACTACGTTTCGAAGAATCCAGCACTTTTTGGTGCTGGTTTGTCTAAAAACAACTTACTTGATTTTTTTAGGATAACAACTCTTAAGAAGTTTGTTTTATTCAGGTTTCAGTGAAAGGTAAACAATAAGGTAAAAAGTGATAATGTGTGTTTTGACGTTGTCAAAATTAGTAATCATAGTGAACTGGTGGAGGATTGCTAAAGGCCGTTTCTCAGTGAGGATTAGACTTGTCTTTATACACTTTTTCGCAAACACACAACATTATTTTTCTGATTTGTGCTCGCGGATGTTAGAAAAGTTAGTTCGACTGTCCATATCTACAGTGGATTTCCGAAAAGAAACGCCTGACTTCATCATTTTACATAAATAAATATGTCTTTATGTTGTATATCATGTCAACGCGAACCAAAGATATTTCAGCTACTGTCATCGGCTGGATTACAAGAGACGCCCACAAATACTTTCGCCAGCTATAAATCTAACTTTAATGGCTTTTCAAATGTAGTGAGTTCCCTATTTTAAGCTTTTTGTTATTGACTCTGCTTTATCAGTGCTATTATTATTTTGTCAGTGCTATTATTTTATTTTGTTTTTTGTTCAACAGACGCTTACTTAAAATCATTATTTAAAATCATTATCGATTATTATTTTACCTACACCATGTTCTCATGATACAAAAGGCTTTGTTTCCTCTTTCGTCCCTGTTAAGTTGTCTTGCTCCCTCCAATTATTTAGTGATTTGAAGCCTTTTGTATATAAATATATAAAAGGCTTCAAATATCGTCACACCTGTTGCAGAAATATAGAAAGCAATAAAGCGCGAACTAAACGGGTCTACGTTTTCTATGTTATCCCCATTTTTTTAAAAAATGAGGTCAGGTCAAATCCATCATGTGACATGCCTGCTCGTTTGTCTTTCTATCCCATAAAAAATGATTTGAGGAGTTTATTTCGCCCTTTCTTGTCCGTACCAGAAGAACCTCATCGCAAAATGGTGGTTGAAGTTGGAATGTTAGCGAATTCACGTTTTACAGATGAAATATAAATTCTTGTGTCGAAAAATAAATAATTTTAAATTGGAACTTGAATAGATAGACTGAGTCTAACAACTGCTGACTCTAACAACTCTTGACTCTAACAACTCTTGACTCTAACAACTCCTGACTTTAACAACTCCTTACTCTAATAAGTCCTTCATTTGACTTTTGAACGAAACGTTTTCGGAAGTTTTTACGTCAAGGGAAAGCGCATTCCACAGTTTGATTCTATTTCAAATTTCGAAGTATATTGTATGTTTTAAATAACAAGGGGGTAGTTAAAACATGTATTAATTAGTTTCTTGATACTACGATATAATACGACGAACAAGTAAACGGGTTACAATCAGATCATAACATGATGATTGCTTAGAACACAATACGCTTCGGGGAAATACACATTTCACTAAACCGTTTGAATAATAAATCATGTTGTGCTCTAACAACTGCTGAATCTTACAACTCTTGACTCTAACAACTCTTGACTCTAACAACTCCTGACTTTAACAACTCCTTACTCTAATCAGTCCTTCATTTGACTTTTGTACGAAACGTTTTCGGAAATTTTTACGTCAAGGGAAAGCGCATTCCACAGTTTGATACTATTTTGAAATTCGAAGTATATTGTATGTTTTAAATAACAAGGGGGCAGTTAAAACATGTATTAATTAGTTTCTTGATACTACGATATAATACGACAAACAAGTAAACGGGTTACAATCAGATCATAACATGATAATTGCTTAGAACACAATACGCTTCGGGGAAATACACATTTCACTAAACCGTTTGAATAATAAATCATGTTGTGCTGCGGGCATTGAGCTCGGAAGGTAAAACAACTTGTCCCGGAAAGCTTTGACGTAAATTCACTTTATACAGTTCATGCACGGCACACACAGGGAGCTACATTTGTTTGTTTTGCTAGTATTTTCTATTAAATTCAGTAATATACCTGCTGCAATATATGGGTTTATTTTTACAACCCATATACGTCCCATATAGAGAGGATGGATTAAAGATGACTGGCAAACGAAATTTACGTTGCGAATGTGAATGAAAGGGTCGGTAGGGCAAGACCACGGAAAACATACCTTGACTAAATGGCCAAAGTTTTTAATGAAGGCCAGGTCAAGAGTACCCTTAACCGGCGGGCTTGCATGGGGAGAGTATTGAGTGTGGAGGAAGCAAGGAAAGTATGCTGAGATCGTAGCAGATGGAGATCTGTGGTCTCTGCCTACCCCTACCGGAAACACATACATACACATAGTCACGCCTGTCTCCCTGTAGGGTTAGGCAGAAACTACAGATCTCCATCCGCTGCGATCCCGACACACACCCTCCTTGCCTCCTTCACATTCATCCATCCTTTCATCCATCCTTCCTCTTACATTCATCGTAGCGATACGGCTCGTTAGTCGCTTCTCGCCCTCGTGGGAATCAGGATGTGACGGGTGGCGAACCACGTCGCCGTCATTTTTAACAAATTAGGTAAATTAAGATTCGTTATAGTGAATGCATATACAGGCGTGACGATATGTATATGCATATACAGCCGGTCACCGTGGGGAAAATAGACCACCACTCTCCATCAAAAAACAAAATAATACAAATCATGGAAATATGAGCCCAGGTCTAGACAAAGAGAAATGCTTAAAGATGGAGGAGGCTTTTACTCAAAAGGGAACACAATAGGAAAAGGAAAAATATAATAATAATAATCTATCCCACTGCTAGGCAAAGGTCTCCCTTTTTTTGGAGGAACCGACATTAACCCACCAATCTTGCCTAATGTGGATCGTAGACCATACATATTCTCCCTCCCCTACTGAATCAATTGATCTGTGTCTATACTATATAAAATACTTTTATTTTAAAATATATAAATTCTTTCACCGCCAATCCACGGTCTGCCGTGCCAATGGATGCGTGGCTAGGGGCGAGTCTAGTCGTAAACGTGCCGATCGTCCCGGGGTCGGGCTCCCCCGGGGACTATGGTGCCTTACCTCAGCATGCAGGGCTCTGCTGGGGCTGACCTCCATCCTCGCTTGCGGCTCGTGGGATTCACTAAGACGAATTTAATATACCTAATTTGTCGAAAATGACGGTGACGTGGTTCGCCACCCGTCACGTCCTGATTCTCACGAGGGCGAAAAGCGACTAATGACGAGCCGTTTCGCTGCGATGAATGGCAGCGGATGGAGCTCTGTGGTCTCTGCCAACCCCTGCGGGGGGATAGGCGTGAATATATAAAAAAAAAATTATTTCATGTAATTTTTGCAAGAAATTACCTTCACGTTTTCACATTTTATAATCCCGAGTTTTATAAAGAGAAGTTATAAGTATTTTTTTATTTCCTTAATTTTATTGATTGCGTGCAAATATTAATTTTAAATGATAACATTTTTATTAATTTAGAAATATTAACTACCTTGTTAAGATCCGTGAAAAAACAAATTCAAACTTTTAACAAAATATAATTCATAACGCGTTTCGTCTCAACATGAGACATCCATAGATGTAATATACTCTATGGAAGGCATCTTATGCGTCTTCTACACATGAGGTTTCTCAACAAAGTCTTAAGTTTTTGTAAATTTTGTAAGAATAATAAATATTTTCTATTTGTATATTTACAATTATTGTGATGAATTTTAACTTGTGAACAGATATTATTAGCATAGGCCTGTATGCTTAAGACATATAAATGTAAATTTATTTATATGTCCTGTTCAAATATTTAGTCGTTAATAAAATACTTTTTTATTCATTCATTCAAGTAGAAATGAATTTTTTTAAATTTGTAGTGGATGAACTTTTTGTTTATACAGGTTTTCCAAATATTAATATTTTTTTATTAATTATTTTAGAATTATATGGGAGAGAGATCTCTTATATAACATATTTAGCAAGATATAAAAGTAGGAATTGACTTTAATTTTTTTCTAAATAACTTGTTAAATTAGATTACTATGAATTATATATAACCAAACATTTATCATATTTGTTTATGAGACCATCTTTAAAAGTGGTTATAAATGAAGTAATGCATTGTAATTTGAAAAAAAAGAACACCCGAGAGTTTCTTTCGCCATTTCTTCTCCGTCCAGATAAACCTCGTTTAGAAACGGTAGAAGAAGCTTAATTTTTAACAGACTGCCATTTGACACAAATTAAATGTAATCTTTTACGTCGAAAAATAAAGAATTTTAATGAGAAAGTCATTACCGCCACTTATGTATAAAATTTTAATGAAATTATATACAATTAATTAAGACTAGTACTACGATAATACAAAATATAATTTTTAAAGAGCATTTTCAAAATAATTAAAATATAAAAAGAAATTTTTGAGGCACATTTCCAGCACCGATCTTATATTTTAGCGTCGATGGATTCCCCTATTATCATAACATGTCTTTCGTAGCTTTAAAGACGACCCATTTCGCAAGTTGCGATATGTTTCATCTCTATGGGGTCTTGGGTTCAACGATAATGTATGTATATATGTATGTAGGTCGAAGAAGGTGAAGACATTTCTTCATTTGCAATTATTCGATACAAAAGCAAATAAAATTTGACACAACAATAAAGAGTAATAAATAAGTCTTAATATGCAAAGTTTTTCTTATTTAATGTCTTTATATTTACTTTTAGTATCAAAGTAAGATCCATAGCAACGCAATAAAATACAAAATATGTACACACGTATCGGGGAGCACAAATAATAAACTCGGATACCAAATCGAGTGCCTTGAGTTATGTGAAAACTTGCCCGATACCAAGCGGGCGAACAGTTGGAATACGAAGATGTAAAGCTAATGGAAAAGCTTATCAAAAAAAAAATTCTTATATACTTGGACTATTACTCGATTCGCTAAAGTCGTTCCTTTTTGTTCTATACGTCGTGTCTTCTTCCTTTTTGGTCTTCTTCGTCTATGTCGTCATGCTCTTGGCAGAGCAGTCGTGGTCGTTATATACAGTGGTGACATGTTCACCCAGATGCCACCATTAATCCCTCAGGGATGCCTTCTTCATGTATTCATGTAGGGGCTATTGAGAGCGGTTTTCATTATACCGTCCACCGCGTTAGAATATCTGCCACGCGATCCCTTCCACTTTTCCCTGCACTACCAGGCGCAGAGGCAAAAAGGTGAGAAAACGATCTTCTCAAGGAATCGAGAGAGGCCTATGTCACAATACGACATTGACACCTTCGAAAAACAAGCCTACACATACCTTAAAGGCCGGCAATGCTTCCGTGATTACTGTGGTGTCGCGAATGTCTATGGGCGGCGTTGATTGCTTTCCATCAAGTGACTTGCTCGTTTGCCCTCCTATCCCATAAAAAAAATTGTTATAGTTTATTGGCAAGGTATAAAAGATATGTATATTTCAAAGGCATAATTATAATTCGGAACTATCTAATTTTAAAATCTCACCGACAGTTAAAATTTTAATTTTATTTAATTTATTTTAAATAGTAACTCATCCAGTAACGGCTCACGTGGAATATTTCCAAGCGGTACATTCACCGCCATAAATAATAAGCAAGCGACCGGAGGCGCCGCGGATCCGTACAAAAAGTAACAAACAGATCTCTTAAATAAAGAAAACACCGGCGTATGTTAACATCTGTCGGCCGAAGGCGCGGGCTGGTACAGTCGCGCGGTCACGCGCTACGGGGATATAAACAAATATCCATAAAAATGCTTTATTTTTTTCCTCCTTTGTTTTGATACATGATCGGGGCTGAATAAATACGAAAAGGACGAAAGCTCGTATCATTATTTGTACTATTTATGTATGTATATCGAATTTCTTTTTAGTTATTATTAGTAACCTAAATAACACAAACGAATGAACGATGGCCTTTGTACCGTGCAAACAGGGTGATAGTATCAGTCATGAACTTCAGCTCAGGGGGAGAAGGCCCAGTCATTGGATGCTATTTTGTGGTGCTAAATAATGAGGCTTGACAAAACGCTGTCCTAATACATACATATATATCGTCACGCCTGTCTCCCGTAGGGGTAGGCGGAGACCACAGGTCTCCTGCTCTGATCCGATCTGCTACGATCTCAGCCGAGTTGTCCTAATAAAACACCATAATGCGATCAACGCCTGAATGCTTGTTACGGTGGTCTCACATCACAATACATTCGCGTTATTATCGATTAGGACATTCGACTAATATCGAATGTTCTAATTCATAATAATAATAATTAAAGACATTATTACTTCGTATTATTATAATATCAAGGGAGTAATTGATATTATAATAATAATATACATTAGCATGTTTGACCACAGGTTCGTACGGTATAAGTATCATATTATATCGAATACAATACATACAATCTTTAATAAGTTTTCGTTTGAATATTATCATTCATTTCAACAATAATGCGATATTGTACTTTATGTCGTCCACACAAGGAGCATAGTTTTTCTTATTACGTTATTGACAAGCTAACATTTGTATATGAAATATATATTTTTTTGCCAGTCAAAACCATTGTGTCATTGTATCGTGTTCTCTAGTTCATTAGCTAAAAAAACAGTGATTCATAATTGTGTATATAAACTTGAGACTGATGTAAACAAGCTCGCGTCGCTGACTGACTATCAGCCTTAAATATCAAAGTGCATTCTCAGAGCACGTAATCGCTTACAACCACAAGCTATAGGAGCTGTACGATGATCCGAACATCATCAAAACCATTAAAATTTGACGCCTTCGTTGTGCTGGGCACGTAATACAGATGGACGAGGCTAGAGTACCCAACGCCTACTCGACGGAAAACCAGATAGTCGTAGAAACCGCGGAAGGCCTAAGCTCAGATGGCTAGATGGAGTCGAGGACGACTTGAAGGCAATCGGTTTAAGGGGCTGGAGAGAAAAACTTGATGATGATTATGCATGCATCGCTAAAGCGGAAAAAAAATTAAAAAAGAAAAAATTATTCATTTTTGTTCGCAAGTGTAAATTGAAGTGTGTTACGAAGATACGAACGTAGCTAATTTTAAGTTTTAAGTACAAGTGTGCAGTTTTTCTTGGCAGTTTTGCTTTTTATCTTTCTACTCTGATGCCTCGTGATAAAGTTTAAAATTGTTAACTTTCTAAATGTTTTCGTGGAAAACAAATCAAAAGGCAATAAACTTGTGTTTTATACGATCTATTTAGAATTTGTTTCCTCCAATAAATGCTTTGGCACTCGTTAAGAGACGCATGTAGAAGAAGCTTTTCATAGCAGGCTGAAACCTTTTGGATGTGATTTTATATTTTTTTCATATTAAAAGACGTCGTCATAATAAACATGGGATGTAAGATTCACCTATCATTGCACCTCAAATATCAACCAAAAAACCTCAAAGGTCGTCAACGCTTCCACACTGCCTATGGCGCTGCGGATGTCTATGGGCGGCGTTGATTGCTTTCCATCAGGTGACACGTCTGCTCGTTTGCCCGCCATCCCATAAAAAAACCTCACCTGCAAGCGGTGCATTCTGCTAGCTCATAGATTAGGCCCTAACAACCAACAGTTGATGATATGTTGTCGAGTTGTCGAGGATTTATCCCTCGCAGTAATCACCGCAATTGTAACTGATGCCAACATGCGCGATGATGTGATGGTGATCGATGGTGATGGTGGGCTTCTCTCGAAACTTCTTTCCACGCACTCTGTGAACCAGCTATCTTCGACGGTCTTTTCGAACCGATTCGACATTGGCACCTTCAAAAAACAAGCCTACACATACCTAAAAGGCCGGCAATGCTTCCATGACTCCTGCGGTGTCGCGGTTGTCTATGGGCGGCGTTGATTGGTTTTCATCAGGCCACACGCTTGCTCGTTTGCCCTCCAATCCCATAAAAACAATAATAAGATAAATAAAGGCTCATAGACTTTATTGACTTGTCCACTAGGAGAAAATGAGAGAGGATCGAGAGGCCACAAGGGCGTACGTGACAATACTTTGCGGTCGACGCCCAGTCGGTCACTTTAGGTTCTGACGGAGCGACCCAGTGATCGCTGACCTGAGCAAGCTTCAGCAGGCAATTGGCGAGAGGTAGTCCACCATCGTAATCAATGATGGTTCCTCATATTGGAGGCTAAGACACTTAAGATTTAGGTTGCTGTGCCGTCGTAGTGACTAGTTAGTAAGAAAGGGTATCGCCTTGTTATTAGAAATTATTTATGTTTGCATTTAGACTTTTCCACTGCTTGACCAAGCGTATATTTTTTATTATATTTCAATAGTGGTAGAGCCACGCTGCAGACGAATACTTTGTCAAGAACGGCATGATATTTGTCTGTAACATGAATAGCTCACCCGGGGAAGTACCACACTCCCGCAGAAAACCGTCGTCTGAGTGGTAGCTTACCTACCGCGCATCGTACGGTGAGCGGCCGAGTTCCGGAGGCTAACACTCTCCCCCTTCCATCTAACCCTTCCCTCCCCATTCCCGATCCTATAATGACATTTACCTTAAAGGTCGGCAACGCTTCCGCACTGCCTATGGCGCTGCAAAAGTCTATGGGCGGCAATGATTGCTTTCCATGAGGTGACACGCCTTACTATACCTTAAAAAAATATTGTTTTCTTTGCAGTTTTCAAAGGTTTTCTCAAGTTTGAAAAATAACGCACACCGCAGTTCTTTATAGTTGATTTGTGTGAAGTTTCACATCAAAAAAATATGAAACCAATTGTAAAATAATTGTGTGGATTTTTTTTTTTTTTTTATATATCCACGCCTATCCCCCGCAGGGGTTGGCAGAGACCACAGAGCTCCATCCGCTGCCATTCATCGCAGCGAAACGGTCGCTTTTCGCCCTCGTGAGAATCAGGACGTGACGGGTGGCGAACCACGTCGCCGTCATTTTCGACAAATTAGGTATATTAAATTCGTCTTTAGTGAATACCACGAGCCGCAAGGGAGGATGGAGGTCAGCCCCAGCAGAGCCCTGCATGCTGAGGTAAGGCACCATAGTCCCCGGGGGAGCCCGACCCCGGGACGATCGGCACGCTTACGACTAGGCTCGCCCCTAGCCACGCATCCATTGGCACGGCAGACCGTGGATTGGCGGAGAGGAAGGGAAAGGATAGAGAAGAAAGGAAGGGGCAGGAAAGGAAATGCGGATTGGGGGGGTTACCAGACTCGGAATAAACATTTAAAAATCCATATAAATATTTATTCCGATGCGGGAATCGAACCCGCGACCATTGACTCCGCGGGCGGAGAGCCCCGCCACTGAGCCAATCGGTCGGTTTTGTGTGTGGATGTTTGACTTATTAAAATGTTGAAACAAAACAGTGAACAAAATGGCAGTAATAACTGAAAGGGCGCATAGCAGCGTTGGGTCGGGTGAAATTATGAGGGTTCGGAAAGGATTATACGAAACTTTATAAGGGCGAGGAAGTAAACTACGAAGAGCTACATAAACTGCAAGGCCGACACAATAAACTTACCTGTTGAAGTATTTGTATCACGCCCTTATGATGGGGTTGAAACCCTAGCTGATATATTTAACTTCATATAAAGATTTATTATATCTAATGATTTATTACTATTACATTCCATTCCAAAGACTAGTGTGTATGGTTTCAATACAGCGTTTCGTTCATTAGTTGAATTGTACAACAGATTATAAAAATTTAGATATTTATTAAGATAGTGTGGTATAATCTACACAACATAGTGTAAAACCGGGATAGATGCCCCAGTTTTCGAAACACCTCAGTATTTTAAATGCAAATATGTTGGCATAGAGCCTTTTATATAGCTAGTTTAACAATTTACATAGCTTTAAAGTTTGTATTTATTTAGCTAACTATTCCTGGTTTTGTAAAAATTAAGTTTATATGGACAGTCAAAAGTTTTACTTAGCTAAGATCTGCGACAAGCAAAACAATAACAGAAAATTAATAATGTCATATAATAATGTGTTTCGCCCCAACACGAGGCATCTTCAGGTATAGTAGACTCTACGGAAGACACTCGGAAGACACTCGGAAGACACTCCACTTTTCGGTTGTCTTCCGTAGAGTCTACTATGCCTGAAGATGCCTCGTGTTGGGGCGAAACACGTGTTGTTTACAAGATGGAAAAGTGATAATGTGTGTTTGGTGTTGTGTATAGTGGTTGGTGGGTGGAGAGTTGATGGCCGATTTTCGGTAAGTTTTTGGTTTAAGTTCCAAATAAATCCACTAAACCCAACGGAAAAACACACATTATTCATTTTCTGTTATTGTTTTGGTTGTCGCGGATCTTAGCTAAGTAAAACTTTTGACTGTCCATATAGTGATGGATTTCCGCAAAGTAACGCCTGACTCCATTAATAAAAATTAAGTTCTTACGAAATATTTTTTGGAGAGATAGATGCCTATTTATCTGGATAGATGCCTACCTAACTGGATAAATGCCTGCCTATAAATGCAAAAAAATATACAATATCTATAAATGCAAAAAATCTGTGATTAACTCCTAGATGTGTTTTTAATGAACCACTGTATTGACTCAATTAAAAGAATGGCAGCAAGCCGTTTTGTCGCTAAGATTTCGTTTAAGTTCCCCGTAAATCCACACCTTCCAGTAGAAAACACATTATTATTTTCTTTTTGTGTTTGCTTGTCGCGGACCTTAGCTAAGTAAAAGTTCTGACTGTCCACACACTAGTTATTAAGTAAAATATTATTATGTGGACAGTCAACAGTTTTACTTAGCTAAGATCCGCGACAAGCAAACAATAACAGAAAATTAATAATGTGTGTTTTCCTGCTGGATGAATTGGATTTATTTGGAACTTAAACCAAAAACTTACCGAAAAACGGCCAGCAACTCTCCACCCACCAACCACTATCCTCAAGAGGTCCTCCTTCTCCAAAAGAGGTCACCTGGGGAGTTTCTTTCGTTTTCTTTTTTCCTCACCTCCCCTTTTTCCAACCTCATTACAAAATTATGGTGAAAAATTGATTGTTGATGGCTTGACGAGTGTGTAATTTATTATGACGAAAAATCGTATAATCAAACCTCGTAGCTTATAGCTACGAGGCTCGTGCCTACGTATTCCCGCTGATCTTTGCGGGCTCAGGTTCCAGAACGGTATGACGTCTACAGTCCATAATAACATGAATGTTTCTGAGCAATTGCAAAAGCAGTAATCGTAGTATTTTTTAATGACAGAGGGAAGTAATCGAGCAAGATTATTGGCTAAGGAAGAGCAATCAAAGCCACCTATAAAAGCGCGTTGCAAGTCTTTATGCAAGAACGCTATAATTGTGAATAATACATCAAAAATCTGTGGCAGGTGACTGCTGGAAATATTTATTTATGGGATATGAAGGCAAACGAGCAGACGTGTCACCTGATGGAAAGCAATCAAGGCTGCTCATAGACAACCACAGTGCTATAGACAGTGCGGCAGCGTTGCCGGTCTTTAAGGAAACTGTCATTATGGGAGGAAGGAGGGGGAGGGGTTGGGCCTCCGGAACTCAGACGTCAGTTTTGTACGGGAGTGTTTTAATTCTACAGACAATTAATATGCCATTCTTGACAAAGTATTCGTGTGCAGCGTGGCTCTACTACTCCGTCATAAAATTTTTATATGAGTATTCACAATATAAATATACTCTCGTATCCTTTGAATATATATTGGGAGTATAAGTCACCGAGTTTAAATTGGTGTATCAAGCCAGAGTCGAGGGAAGTGCCCGATAACTTAAAATGCAAGTTATGGGTATCCAGAAATTTTATAAATAGCCCAGACAACGTTCGCTACGAAGACAAATTTCAACTTAAGCCCCAGTTCGAACAAGGGAACCAAAATAAACATACAGAATCCGACGCGGCGTCGCGTCAAAATGAAGACGTTTTTAAAAGTCCCCCTCGCGTCCTGCCCGTCGAATTTAGTTAGCTGGATGTTTCGCATTTATCAAGATTTATGGATCGTTTATATCTTTTAAATAGATTGCGAACATTAAAGGTGTTTTCATTCAAAGAGCTTAATATTTTATATCTAATAAAAACACAAGATGAGTTTTACGATCAATTTTATTTGACAGAATTATCAAGCTTATTCGAAACTTATTACTTACTTTTATCTTAGTCTGAACTTATATATTATATAAGTTCGGACTAAGATAGAAGATAATATATAAATAAATATATAAAGTAAACAATGGAAATCATTACATTAGAAACATTAATTACATTAAAAAAGTGATTTATTCAGAGGCTTTCACCATGGGGAGTCCTCCGAGATATTGTTTGGAATAATTTGCGCCCCGAATTCCACAACCGCACAACTCGCCGTAAAGAAAAGTTTCACCCACATCGTCTGGATGAGTGGCGATCCAGTACGGTGCCCTTCTCTCGAAACTTCTATCCACGCACCACCGCTCTGTGTAACCCGCTACCTTCGGCGGTTTTTCCGAATCGATACGACATTAGCACCTTCAAAA
>JASFAT010003244.1:0-12270 GCA_031353405.1 Baronia brevicornis
TCCACAAGCGGTTTATCGAAGCCGGTAAAATATACATAGGCCTACAAAGAAGACCTGTAGAAGACCAGTCCCCACTGGTGCAATGCACCAAATGCCTTGGGTTCGGCCATACAAAAACGTTATGCAGGGAAAGAGACCAGCTCTGCAGCCACTGTGGAGAGGACCATCAATGGGAGAAATGCCCAAGGAGGCGGGAAGGAAAGCTCCCCACCTGCAAAAACTGCATCAGGGCAAACAACAAAAATCAAGATCCGGCGCATAATGCATTTAGCAAAGAATGCCCGGAAAAACAAAAATGGGATGGCATAGCGCGCACCCGCATAACTTATTGCTAAAGGCGCCCACGGGAAAAACGGCACCCCCGAGGAGACGAGCCAATGCAAGTTACATATCATCCAGGCAAACTTGCAACGCTCAAAACTGGCAACGACCGAATTGCTTCAAGCCGCCAAGGAGAAGGGAATAACGATAGCCATCATCCAGGAACCCTATGTAGGAAGGGATGGCGTCGTCAAACAATACGCAGGCACACAAGTCATCCAGTGCACCCTTAACCGCCAAAAACCAGTGAAGGCAGCGATCATAGTCTTTGGGGACCAGCTGGAAGTCATACACAACCCACAGCTGGTAACCGAGACGGAGGTCGCAGTTCTCCTGGTAGCTGGAAGCACGAAACTAGGCGTCGTATCGGTTTACTTCGAAGGGGACAAAGACATCGAACCCTACTTGAGGCGCACCAAAAGGGCGTGTGAAGCTCTCAACACGGAAAACATCATCGTGGCGGGAGACATAAATGCCTGGAGTCACTGGTGGGGTAGCGATGAAGAAGACCAAAGAGGGGCCGCATACAGTGACTTCCTAAATGAAATGGAGTTCCACATTCTGAACACTGGAGACACACCAACTTTTGAGACCTACAGGGGGGACAAACTCTACAAAAGCATAGTGGATGTAACTGCCTGCAGCCATTCACTCCTAGCTAAAATGGGAAACTGGAGGGTGAACAGAAGTCTTATAACATCTGACCACAATGCAATCACTTGCACTGTTAGCCTAGACGCGTTTAAAAAACCCATCGGGGCATCCACAACGCGGAAATACAACACCAAGAAGGCTAACTGGTCAGACTTCAGGACATACCTCAGAAATTCCATGGTGGAGAAAAACCTCACTGTAGAAACTATATCTAAAATCAAAACTCCAGAGGAATTGGAACTCACAATATCAGCCTACACAAACGCAATCCAGGAATCCTGCGATAAGGCAATTCCAAAGGTAGGCACATGGCGAAGCACTGCAAATCCACCGTGGTGGTCCCAGACTCTAGAAAAATTAAAAAAAGACGTACTGAGAAGAAAAAGGAGAATAAGAAATGCCGCACCCACAAGAAGAACAGAAACCATACGAGAATATCTGCTGGCCAAAGAACAATACAAAACAAAAGCAAACGAGGCCCAAACAGAGAGCTGGAAGGAATTTTGCTCGAAGCAAGAGAGAGAGAGTATGTGGGACGGTATCTACAGAGTCATAAGAAAAACTGCTAGAAGGCAAGACGACCAACTGCTATGCAACGCAGATGGAGCAACGTTAGACGCAGAAAAATCGGCGAAGCTTCTGGCAGACACATTCTATCCGGATGACTCTGTAGACACGGACAAACCGTACCATACTCACATCAGAGCGCTGACAGAAGGGAAACAACTGTCGCAAATTGAAGGCCTGTCAAACGACGACCCACCTTTCCTCCCAGTAGAACTGGACGCAGTGTTAAGAACACAAAACCCCAAAAAAGCGCCCGGGGAGGATGGTCTGACAGCCGACATCTGCATAATGGCCATACAAAGTGACAAAAAGGTGTTCATGGCGCTAGCCAACAAATGCTTGGAATTATCACACTTCCCCAAGCAGTGGAAAGTCGCCCATGTAATCATACTACGCAAACCTGGCAAAGATGATTACTCACACCCAAAGTCATACAGACCTATTGGCCTACTGCCAGTGCTCGGAAAAATCTTCGAGAAAATGATGGTAACTCGCCTTCAATGGCATATCCTTCCATCCCTCAATAAACAACAATATGGTTTCATACCACAACGTGGGACAGAGGACGCCCTCTATAATTTGGTGGAACACATTAAAACGGAAATAGGGAACAAAAAGATCGTTCTCATTATTTCACTGGATATAGAGGGAGCCTTTGATAATGCTTGGTGGCCCGCCTTAAAACACCAACTCAAAATCAGGAAGTGTCCAAGAAATATATATGCAATGGTGGACTCCTATCTGAAAGACCGAAAGATCAAGGTCAATTACGCCAAAGCAACGAGTGAAAGAGCAACCACGAAGGGATGTGTGCAAGGATCAATCGGTGGCCCAACCTTCTGGAATATTATCCTCGATTCACTCTTGAACAAACTAACAGGCGAAGGAGTCTACTGCCAAGCATTTGCAGACGATGTGGTTCTGGTCTTCTCGAGCCATAAGGTCGAGGCCCTCGAGGAATCTGCGAACATCACACTAGACGTGGTAGTAAAATGGGGGATTCAAAATAAGCTTAACTTTGCCGCACACAAAACCAAAGCGATGCTACTAACCAAAAAGCTTAAATACGATCTCCCTGAACTATACATGTCTGGCAATAGACTACAGTTGGTGGAGCAGATAAAACTCCTAGGTCTCATAATAGACAAGAGACTCACATTCAAAGCGCACGTGGCCGCAATTTGCAAAAAGGCAGCGGACATATACAAACAACTAGCGTGCGCAGCGAAAGTGACATGGGGGCTGAACGGAGAAATCATCAGAACCATCTACATTGCGGTCATTGAACCCATCGTGCTGTATGCCTCGAGCGTTTGGTCCTCAGCGACGGATCTCCAGATGATTAAACGTCAGCTGGACTCCCTACAGAGGGGCTTCGCTCAAAAGATATGCAAGGCATACCGCACGGTATCACTAACCTCGGCAATGGTCCTGTCGGGCCTTCTCCCGCTAGACCTCAGAGTTCGGGAGGCAGCCATTTTTTACAAAACCAGAAAGAACCTGTCTCAAGACTATTTACCACCAAACAAGGAACTGGAGAGTAGCGTCAGCTACCTAGACCAACCTCACCCATCCACCAACATAATAACAAAATACGAGCTGCTAGACGATAAAGATCCGAATTGCTGCAACATCATCGGTCCACAAATCTATACGGACGGCAGCAAAATCGAAAGAAAAGTAGGAGCAGCCGTAACGTGGTGGGAAAGAGGTAGGGAACATAAATACTCCACCTTCAGTCTCGATCCCTCCTGCACTGTTTTTCAAGCCGAGCTCTACGCCCTGTATAGAGCAGTTACAATGGCGAAGAACAGTGACGAGCCAGTAATCAACATACTAAGCGACTCAAGATCATCGCTTGAACTACTGGCAAATCCCAAAGTTAGTCATCCTCTCGTCAAAATCACCAAAGAGAATATGAGGGAAATGAGAGAAGAGGGCAGACAGGTCAAACTTTACTGGATAAAGGCCCACGCGGGAACGATGGGAAACGAGAGAGCCGACGAACTGGCCAAAAAGGCAGCCCTCCACACAACTGCTACACCAGACTACGATAGAACCCCGTTGTCCTATGTCAAGAGGAAAATCCGAGAGGAAACTGTCCTGAAGTGGCAGGACAGGTACTACACCTCCAGCACAGGGTCGGTAACAAAAATTTTCCTACCGGAAGTAGGAAACGCCTACAACATCATCAGGAAGGCAAAACCGACCCCCATACAAGTGCAAGTTTTAACAGGACACGGGGGAATAGCAGAGTACTTACACCGGTTCAAGTTGAGAGACAGCCCCGGTTGTGAGTGCGATGAAAATATCGTTGAATCGGTGTGGCATATAATTCTGGACTGCCCTCGCTTCCAGTCAACAAAAAAAAAAAAAAAAAGGGGGGGGGGGGGGGGGGGGGGGGGGGGGGGGGGGGGGGGGGGGGGGGGGGGGGGGGGGGGGGGGGGGGGGGGGGGGGGGGGGGGGGGGGGGGGGGGGGGGGGGGGGGGGGGGGGGGGGGGGGGGGGGGGGGGGGGGGGGGGGGGGGGGGGGGGGGGGGGGGGGGGGGGGGGGGGGGGGGGGGGGGGGGGGGGGGGGGGGGGGGGCCCCCCCCCCAGATGGACGTAGAGACTGCCATAGGAACCAAGCTAGTCAAAGCCGAGCTTCACAACATACTAAAAAACAACAACCAAAGGACATACTTCCTGAAATATGCGGAAACCATCTTCAGCATTGCGGCTAAGAGAAACAAAGAAAACACACCGGTATCTCAAACAACACCTGCCACTCACTCCACAACTGTACCTCATAACCCCACACCATCAAGCCACGTAGTACTAGATCAGCTACACCGCCCACGGCCATTCTCAGAGGGAGAAGAAAACACCCTAAATAGTTTGTTGCGTGCAGCGGAAAGTGGTAAACCAGGGTTATACATTCGTGGAGTGGCTCTATTCATGGACAACAATAAAGAAAAGCTCGGGATAAGCTTTTGCAACGCCACGGCACCAAACAGAGTGACCATCTCGCCGGGTCTCGCCAGACTTATAAACGGTAGTACGTTTAAAACAACAATGAAGCGCAGAGTATACAACGAACTGCCTGAGTTTGTAGCAGGACAACATCGCTACAGAATAGTGCGAGTCAAAAACAAGACGATAGCACTATTCGGGGTCACAGACGAAAAAACCCCATTTACTCAGGCAGGCTCAGCGCTCAATTACCTTGGAGAAGTCAGAGAGGGCGAGACAATCACTCCCAAAAAAATCAGCGTGGATGCCATGGCGTTAAGCTACGAGAGAGGCGAAGTGGACGACTACATCGGCTGCGTTAAATCCTCAGAACACCACGAGGTAATAGTATACGAGGACCGAGGCGAAGACCTCAGCTTCCTCAAACCACGCATAAATGCCGAAGAGGACCAAAATAAAATCGAAGGCAACCTCATAACCGTCCCAGAAGAACCGTGTGGCTCGGAACGCCTCCAACAAAAGAGAGCCACCGAAACCGCCAAATCAAACGAGAAACAAAGCCAAGAGCAAATCGGTATTATGGAGTCCATGATTAAAACACTTAATTCAGTGGCACAGAGAATACCCGGTGTAAATCAAACAAAAATAAAAACTATTAGACACAACACCCAAATGGACAGAGTCATACAGGAGTCATTCAACCAAAAGAAAAACCCAACAACAAAATCAAACGTCAATCGAACAAAAGCCGACGAGGGACTAGTGGAGCCACCACACTTCATAACAATCAAAACATCTGCGGATCACATAGTAAACGCATTCCTCGAATTTGAAGCAGTCACAAAAGCAACACTGGTCGTCAACGAGAAAGTTTGCAAAGACATCATGCAATACTACAAACTCGGTAGTAACGACGTGCTAAAAGAACTGCTGGAGGACGCAGAGGCTGCTATATTCGACAACGACACTTCTCAGGTAATCCTGGGGAATGAAACGGGTCCGCATATGGCAGCGTATAGCGCTACTTGTGGCTTCGTTACACAAGATGAGGTGGCAACACAGCAAACAGGAGTCCCAAAATATAAAACCCCCCACACGACCCCATAGTGGTAATCGCAAAATGCACCAGGATTATGCTTGATAACAAAATCTTAGAAATGGCCAAAAGCATAAAGGGGAAGAAAGAAGATGCTTTTGGCACATGGAAGGTGCCAAAATTCCACTGGGTCAACGGGGTACCGGGGTGCGGAAAGACAACATGGGTCGTCAATCACTTTGACTCCAAAAGGGACATGGTTATCACAACCACCACGGAAGCGGCAAAAGATCTAAGAGAAAAATTATCAACACGCATAGGCGCCAAAGCAAAAGAAAAGGTCCGTACAATGGCCTCGGTATTGGTAAATGGAGTAAAACCAACATCCACAGAGCAATGCGGTCGACTTATGGTCGACGAAGCTCTCATGAACCACTTCGGGGCCATTGTCATGGCTATAAAATTAACAGGGGCAAGCGAGGCACTTCTCATCGGCGACATAAACCAACTGCCATACATAGACCGCAACAACCTCTTCACTCTGCACTACAATCGTCCAACGCTAGTAGCCAAAATAAACCAGGAACTGTTGTGCACACACAGAAACCCAATGGACGTAGCATATGCCCTCAGTGAAGTATACAACGGCATATACTCGTCCAAAACTCAAATAAGATCTATGGAGCTCAAGGGTTACACAGACGCGCAGATTCCGAAACACCTGGAAAACAGCCTGTACCTGGTACACACGCAAGCCGAGAAGGAATTCCTTATCGGTGAAGGGTATGGACAGGGCACAGGATCGCGGACCCTTACAATACACGAAGCTCAGGGTTTAACCTTTGAGACTGTCATAATGATCCGCATATCAGTCTCAAAAATACAGCTGCACAACAGCGTTCCACACGCAGTAGTAGCGGTATCGCGTCACACAAAAAGGCTGACATACTACACCGACGCTTGTGACGACGCAACTGCTCTATTCATAACACGAGCAGAAACAGCCAGCTCGAACAAATGGTAAAATCTCACAAATACCAATAATGTCAATAGTAATATTATAATAATATGTCATAAGTAATATAATATGTCATAAGTAATATTATACACAATAACAATACTTCACTGTATATAAAACTAACATGGACAAAAAAAAATACATAACTCAACTAATCAAAAATATATATATAAGAAAAAAAAAATTATATATAATAAAAAAAAAATATCCATACAGAAAATGAGAGAGTATAAAAACAATAATAAGAAATTGTATATTTATCAAAAAAAAAAATAGCATAAGAAAACTATAAGTGTAACTAACGTAGTTAGCTATATGAAATAATAATATAACAAATTAAAAATATAAAAAATTAAAAAATGGCACGGACAAAAAGTCTGTGGAGTGTAACTTCATTTAATAAAAAAAAAAAAAAAAAAAAAAAAAAAACCTAACCTAACCTAACCTAACCTAACCTAACCTAACCTAACCTAACCTAACCTAACCTAACCTAACCTAACCTGACCTGACCTGACCTGACCTGACCTGACCTGACCTGACCTGACCTGACCTGACCTGACCTGACCTGACCTGACCTGACCTGACCTGACCTGACCTGACCTGACCTGACCTGACCTGACCTGACCTGACCTGACCTGACCTGACCTGACCTGACCTGACCTGACCTGACCTGACCTGACCTGACCTGACCTGACCTGACCTGACCTGACCTGACCTGACCTGACCTGACCTGACCTGACCTGACCTGACCTGACCTGACCTGACCTGACCTGACCTGACCTGACCTGACCTGACCTGACCTGACCTGACCTGACCTGACCTGACCTGACCTGACCTGACCTGACCTGACCTGACCTGACCTGACCTGACCTGACCTGACCTGACCTGACCTGACCTGACCTGACCTGACCTGACCTGACCTGACCTGACCTGACCTGACCTGACCTGACCTGACCTGACCTGACCTGACCTGACCTGACCTGACCTGACCTGACCTGACCTGACCTGACCTGACCTGACCTGACCTGACCTGACCTGACCTGACCTGACCTGACCTGACCTGACCTGACCTGACCTGACCTGACCTGACCTGACCTGACCTGACCTGACCTAACCTAACCTAACCTAACCTAACCTAACCTAATCATTCTCCTTTTACATATTATTTATAAATTATTAATAGAAATGAAAACAAAACCTAACCTAATGTTTTTTCTTTATCTTTCCCAATTGCTCCTCGTAACTAACAAATTTTTCCGAGGCATTTCCCTTCCATCTATTAGGATTTTGAGATTTATTAGGAGAATTAGGGCTCGGAGCCAAATTTCAAATACGTAGAATTATTAATCTGACCCATGAACCCTCTGATACCTATTTTAAGGACTATAAATTCATAAACGTCGACATTTCGATTTGTATGGCGGCCATCTTGTTTTCTGCCATTTTGGATTTTTTTCACCACCCTACTCAATTGCTACTTATGCTCAACAATGTTTGTTCGAGATCCACTCTGCTATCTCTTACGTGTCGGGTGTGCCGTGAAATGTTTCTCGAAGACGATGAGTTTTCTCGATTCGCGCAGTTTTTTCGTAATTTCACTTATTTATCACATACAAAATCGTTAAAACAACTGCCATACATCTTGTCACCGGACTCAGACTAAGCTTTTAAGTTTCGGAATATTTCGGCCAAGACATTTTTTTTCGGAGTTAGGCCGAAAATTTTACACTTTATGCTAGCGCCTTAAATGCTCAATCAATGTTTGTTGGAGCAGTACCCCATTATCTCGTTACCATTTCGCGCATTATGCAGAAATGTTTGTCTGTCCTATAGACTCCCCGATGCCGACTTTGAGCGATATAGATTCATAAACGGCGATTTTCGGCTTGTATGGCGGCCATCTTGTTTTCGGCCGATTCGCATTTTTTTCACCCCCTTTCATAAGTACTTATACTTTACACCATTTTTTGTTCGAGGATAACCCGGGTAGGTGTTACGGTTTGCGCAGGCCGTCGAGCGACTTTTTACCGTGTCGAGATCTGCGAGGTTTGAATACAATTCCTGTGCCTCGAGCCCCATCCGAATACTTTTGTCGAACAAACTTACCCCCAATCTCTTACCGTTTCTCCAATTTTGATATCAGTGAGTCAGTCAGTGGTAATGCAGTTTTATATAAACTCAAGTTTTTTCTATTCTATTCTATGGATTTATTTTAGCTCTCTACCTACGCTATATACTTCCAAGCTCACAGAGAGTATCCATGGCAGTCTAACAGGCCAATTGTCTCTATAGATAAAGGTGAATATTTGTATTTTATTAAACTTCCTTCCGTCCTTCTATGACTGTTTATGCCTCGACTTAATTTTAATAATGATTATTGTTATAATCATAACTATAATCATGATTAGGGTGATGGTGTTCCATCAGCGTAGTCGTTTGTTGCTACATCAAGCCCAGGGTGTAGCCAAAACACACCATGATGTGAATGATGAATATATGACAGGGGATTCAAAAGACAAGCGTACGTGTTTTCATAAAGCCGGATTTGACGAGCAGGCGTGTCACCTGATGGTAAGCAACCAACGCCGCCCATAGACATCCGCAGCGTCGTAGGCAGAGTGAAAGCGTTGCCGACCTTTAAGGAAAGTGTCATTATGGGAGAGGGAGGGGGTAGAGGAAGTGGGAGGGTGTTCGGACTCCCAAACTCGGCCGCTCACCGTACGAAGCGCCGTAGCTAACCTACCATTCATACGCCGGTTTCTGCGGGAGTATGGTACTTCCCCGGGCGAGCCGGCCCATTCAGGTTACACACAAATATTATGCCGTTCTTGACAAAGTATT
Organism: Baronia brevicornis; assembly: GCA_031353405.1. Lineage (NCBI taxonomy): Eukaryota > Metazoa > Arthropoda > Insecta > Lepidoptera > Papilionidae > Baronia > Baronia brevicornis. The sequence continues at coordinate 9,389 of JASFAT010003244.1, forward strand.
CGTCTGCAGCGTGGCTCTACCACTATTAATTGTTTGATTGGTCTACTATAAAAAATATTTCTTTTAGATTAAAGAAGACGAACAATAAAAAAATGGTATACTCGAAATTACATTATATTTTAAATTCCAGTACACTTATATCCAGAATGCATTACTTTTCATCAATTGTAAATAACGATTTTCATTCATTCATTTCAATAGGTCGTCCTCACAGGCGGCATCTGGTAGCAGCTGCTCAAAGCAAATATTGGGCCAGACATGAACTTACATTACAATCTGAACGGTATTTACAATAGATTCTCTAGTGCCAACGTCATGCCAGACCTTTTGAGAAACGATGGTCAGGTAAGTTCAAACGAAAGCATTTGCAAATAAATATTAAACATTTTATAACCTTAAAATCAATACATCGTCTGTGCGTTTTTTTTTGTCATCGGTATTCTTCCCTAGAGCAGCTATACTTAACCTATTTTCTCGGGCCACATATTTATAATAGTTATTTATATTGCGGAGCACAATATTACAATTATGATTTAAAAAAAAACATATACATATATGATTCAAAGTACATTTATTAAACTATATTTATGAGATCGAAAAAAAATCTTGTCCAGTTCTAGCGTTTAATTACTGCTTGCTTCTTATAAACGTCATTCAGGTGTGCAACAATAAACCGGTTTTTATAAAGGTTGTTTACATACTTCATCGTTGCTTACGAATTATGGGTTGATAAAAGAAAATATGAGATAAATTTTGCTAACAACTCAAGCGTCTTAGGAGTCAGGAAATTATCACCTATATAATATTTATATAATAGTTATAGCTTAACCGCTTATTGTCACGACATGTCATGACTGAGCTGTGGCGGACGGACGTGACGTCAACCTTATTGTCGGCTAGTTCGTCGCGCAACTTAAAGTTGGCAATACTTGTTGGCCGAGCGTTACGAGCGAAAGCCAATACCGACGTATAGATTGTATATTTGTCTCGATTTTTCTACACAAAGGAAAGGCGCTCGGCCAATATTGTTGTTGTCGTGTTTCCATCCGCCATTACGCGGTCGACCGCAAACTTACCGTACGTCTACATAGTAGTAGTTGCCATATATCAATTTGCCTGCGCTCGCGTTGGCCAAAGCTAATCCAGCATGAATCGCCGGCTTAACATGTTACACGTGACACTGCCATGTTTTATTCGCATGAAATACTAAACGTCATTGTCTCAAGTATTTATTGTTTTTAGAACGCGTAGCGTATACGATTTAGTGTCTATGGATCCCGTGATTTGTAAATTGCTAAAATATTTTTTTTTATACTAAGTATAACAAAAAATATGTATATAATTATAAACAAGAAAATAATTCTAGGTGTGGTGCACTAGCTCTAAGATAGTAAAGACAAAATACTGAAGATACGGAAATGTAAATTCCGGAAGTTTCATTGTAATAACTTATCTGTATAACTATCAGGTACAACCTGCTATCTTCAGGACAGAGACACGTGACTCAGCTCCCGAAGACTTTCTCATCGGCAATGCCCATCTTGTAGACGGCTCAGGTATCATTGCATTTTTCGATATTTAAGTTTTTTTTTATATAGCAGAGGAAGCAAACGAGCATGCGGGTGACCTGTTGATAAGCGATCACCTCCGCTCATAACATCCATACTGCCGGAGAAATCGCAAATGTGTTGCCAGCCTTTAACGAACACATACGCTCATTTCTTGAATACCCTATGTCATAATCACGTGAGAACATCGCAGGTGGTAAATTGTTCCACATTTCCACAGTTCGTGACAGAAAACTGCGACTAAATCCCATGCTGCGCTTGACGGCAGTCATCCAGGTGATGGTTATGGGAGCTATTTTTGTTCACGTCCTAAGTGTTCACGTCTCTTCTATTCTTTGTATACGACTGTAGGACTAAGGGTCGACCCACCGACGACCACTGACTCCGTAAGCGTCGACCCACCGACGACAATTGACTCCGTAAGAGTCGACCCACCGACGACAATTGACTCCGTAAGAGTCGACCCACCGACGACCGCTAACTCCGTAAGTGGTAGCCGCGCCCCTGAGCCTTCTGGTCGTCGACGGGTCAAGTATGCATTTTGTTACATTTAAATGTTCGTTTTTATTTTACACCACCTTAATAATAATAATATTGTATGCTTGTAAACAGGTTCTGATACTGGTCGCGCCAACTACAACAAGTTCATACACGACAATCAGATCCAATCCAGCTTTGATCATGGGAAGAACGTATAATTTTAAGAATAGGTTCTTTGTCATGGCAGGTCTCTTCTATGGGAACCATTATACATAAAGATTCGATTGTAAAATACATTTGCATATAAATTTAAAGTATTATCGTGATGAGCAGTAAATAAATTTGTTAATTATATTAAGTGCTTTTTTTTGGATTACTCATTTAAATTCATTGTCCGTAAATTGTAATAAATTTCAAAGGGGTAAATTAAAAATTTTTTTTTTTGTAGTCAGATCACTAAAATTCGTACTTTTTTAAAAACTGTTATACTTAATTGACTTTTTAAAGCACATATTGATGTAAATTGTAATTATTGATAAGAACTTTCTGTTACACATTTCATGATTTTTATAAAGGTACAAAGCGTAATCTTTTCAGTTAAATAAGATGCCGATGATATCAATTGCTTCGCTCTTTTAAATGTCAAATTTAAGACAAATATACATTAAATAAACAATGCTGAAGCGAAAATGTTCATAAAATGATTTAATTATTGTCCCTAATACAATTTTTTAGGAAAGGTATCTATCTATCTATTATCTTCTATTCTATATTATATAAAACTGGAGTTTGTTCCGGAGAAATGTTCGGATACCGCTCGAGGCACACGAATTG
>JASFAT010003781.1:0-15537 GCA_031353405.1 Baronia brevicornis
AATTCTGTATTTTATCTGTGTTAATTTGTTATTGGGCCTTATTTTTTTTTCATTAGCTTTGAACGTTTTACTTATACAAATTTCAATTTCATTTGCATGTATTTAGCCAGTATAGAGTACATTATTTTGTATGTCCGATAGTGGATTGGAGTAGCTAAGTAATTTTAGATATTTGTTTGGATTAGAAATATTTACTAGAGGCCTAAATTGATTTACATTGGAATAAATGAATTGTTTTTATTGGTTTTTTTACGATGACCTAATTTTTTGATTTAATGGTGATGATATACTACAAAAGGTAAGTTAATAAAAGGCCTCCCAGGTTGCATTTTGTGCGAGATACTTACCTATGAAGTTGCAAATCTTATTGAAATGTACACAATGAATATATAAGGTAATTATTGATAAACTTATGGGGAAGGCTTGCCCTGAAGGCTTGAAAAGGAATACAATTGCCTTGGCCTTGGCTGGGCCCAGCCATGATACAGGTCGATACAAAAAATAAATGTAATATAGCAATGCCAATCCACGGTCTGCCGTGCCAATGGATGCGTGGCTAGGGGCGAACCTAGTCGTAAGCGTGCCGATCGTCCCGGGGTCGGGCTCCCCCGGGGACTATGGTGCCTTACCTCAGCATGCAGGGCTCTGTTGGGGTGACCTCCATCCTCCCTTGCGGCTCGTGGGATTCACTAAAAACGAATTTAATATACCTAATTTGTCGAAAATGACGGCGACGTGGTTCGCCACCCGTCACGTCCTGATTCTTACGAGGGCGAAAAGCGACCAATGACGACCCGTTTCGCTGCGATGAATGGCAGCAGATGTAGCTCGTGATCTCTGCCAACCCCTGCGGGGGATAGGCGTGAATATATAAAAAAAAATATAGCAATAAAATAAAAAAATATTAGAATTTGAATAAATGTTACTATAATAAGTTGCAACTTCATAGGCAAGTTGTATATAATCAAAATACTTTCGAAATCGAATATAGCTTAGTGAATTTCATTCTTTATTTTATTACTTTTTTTTAAGAAAATACTTTGTATAATTCTTACTTTGACCAATTTTTGCCTTGCAATCTGATGTTTATAACCATCATCAAGTTATTTCAGCCGCGGGTAGGCCTTAGTCTGGTTTAGTAAATTTTTGCAGTCGGATCTTAGTTTGGCTTTTTCTCTCCAGCCCCTCACACCGATTGCCTTTAAGTCGTCCTCGGCTCCATCTAGCCCTTCTAGCAGCTTAGGCCTTCCGCGGCTTCTACGACCATCTACTAGACAGTCACTCTAGGTACTCTAGACATCACATTCGTATTACGTGCCTAGCCCAACGAAGGCGTCCAAAGATGTATATAATGCTTTACAAAAAATAATTAGGAAACGATGAAATCAAACGTAGTAAAATTGCTAATTTAACGTTGCTAATTTAAATTAATATTACGATTACAAAATAAATAATAAATTATCTTTTCAGTTGGGAAGTTATAAATTTGAAAGTAATATATTATTTCATTTGAATTAATGGCTTTTAATAGTGCCGAAATAGCACGGATGATTTCACCAATGTCACGTAGAATGGAGAAGACACGAAGGAGATTAATTACAAATCGAATACATTGTTTTACGTCAGTACTGTGTATCGTATAAATAAGTATCCACATACTAGCTTTTTTAATTATAAACGTCTAAGCCAGCTGATATGGAGAAGAAATTATTTTAAATATTTTAACACACTAATAACTAATTTTACCGATTATACCGATTAGTTGTATCTACATTAATATCACCACATCGATTAAGTTATATTCATCTTTTGAAGAATCTTAAATTCTATTTATATTAACACCAAGAATGTTGGTACATTTTACCAGTAAATTTTATTAAGTAAATTAAGTAAATTTTAACAGTAAATTTTACCTTGTCTCAACTATAAAATTCTCAACATAGATTCAAGGTATCGAGACAAGATTTTTATGTCTGTGTTTTGTTGTTTATTATCCAGATTGATATTATATTTACAACTACGTGTAAACATATTTATTAAATTTGAATAACATAAGTAAATTTTACACTGTCTTACAGATCATGAGGCTGGAGGCGTGGAAATCAAGGGCGCAGGGTAACCCATCAAACTCAGATAAGCCGCACAGAACAATTTCAGTAGAAGACGAAATCGAAGAGGACGACAAGTTAAAACTTATTCTTCGACGCGAATCTTCAACTTCTTTTGACCTTCCCACAAGTAAACCTACGTAATAGTTTACTACGTAATACTGGCGTTAATAATTTATATAAAAAACCAATTAATTGTATATTAAAAAAAACTATCGTGTGGGTACCATTGGTAAAAAAAACAACTCGTTTCGTGCCACGTGTACCATTTATGGCACACGTTTAATTAGACCGAAAAGTCAAGTTTAATTACTGGGCTATTATAATACTTACGGATTGATGACGTAATGAAACATTGTATAATAATATACATCAATATTTAGTCAAAATGCAATCCAAATTAAAAATAACCTATATTTTTTATTATATTTTATAATATAATTAATTTTTACTATATTATGTTCATGTTCATACCAGTAAATTTAGTTGTTATTAACTAAATTCATCTAACAATGCGTAATATTACCCCGGCTGTACGTCCTGCATATGATTGTTTAGATAAAAAATCATAGTATAGTCTAAAAACACCTTTGTGTTAGATAGTGAAGAACGATACAATGAAGCCAAATTTAAAAATAATTAAAGTTACTGGGCCGGCTCGACCCACAAAATATTACACACACATAAAACAGCGGCGCGTCTCGTACTGTGTGTACGAGACGCGCCGCTGTTTTATGTGACGTGATACAGGCGCCCAACTCCTTACCTTTCTATTCTTTCCCTCCCATTACATCCTTCTTCTCTCATTATTCACACAATTAAATTATTTCCCCATTATTTCCTTCTTTCTCAATTATTAACAAATAAATTATTGAGGAATAAGGAAATAATTGGGCAAATTACAATAGTTTTCTTGCAGATACGTTTATCTGATACAAAGGTGTTTTACGAGAAAAAGACTGTAAACGTCCCCTTTATGTATGCCAAATTTGTTATCACATAATAATAAGTAATGCTAGTTCGTGTTACATTAATTTAATTAATGATATAAATAGTTTAACCTCTTATTATAGCACAAATTTTTATCACATATATTTCGGGCGATGATCAAAAGAATATTATGTCACCTTTACCTACAAAAACTATATTCTCTTATGTAAATGGTCAATATTTATTTATAAAACAGTTACTGTCCTGAAGGCACAAATGCTTCACTTACAGCTGTTATATGTATGTACGCGTACATGAATCTTGCATTAGTAAATATATATTGCACGTGTGTAATATACTTTAGTCGAATATCTCTATATTATCCTTATTATTGTTATTCTTAGCATTGACATGTCAATTTTCCTAGATAGATTATAGCAAACCTTGACATTTTGACATTTTAGTTTTCTACCCGCATTATAATAGTTCTAAGTACAGGTAGAAATTGCTACTTCTTACTTATTAGTATGTAATTTTATAAATTAGTTAGAAAAACAATAAATGACGAACATATTTAAAATTAGTAACGGTACCATTTGTTAAATGGTCATAGCCCCACGGTATTACACTGGTACACAGATGCCTTTCACAAGGCACGCTACCTAAGCCGATCTCAACGCAGATCGTCCCTCCATCTACCCGGGGGTATCTCACACAACCTTTGTCACGACGCAATCGCTACTCCTACACCGATCTTGTATATATAACATAAGCATGTAATATCAGCTTCAAAAATAATGTTTATTTTTTTCTGGTATCTATTTATTTACAATACGTCATACATAACTTGTTGCCACTCTTGGAGATGACTTCCCAATGTTGGGATGTCGTAGTGTTCACATGGAATGGGCGCTAGGTCCCCGCCCTAGAGTATTCCGGTCTGGAGGGATCGTACCGTCGAATGGAGCCAACATAAATAAATTATTCAAATTAGCGCCTTCTAGTTCCAGTGAAATGTGTCACTTATTGACACAGACTTATTGTGTCTTTTGATATGTTCATCGTTTATTTCTTGATATAGCTTCTTAGCTATATCTTTATTGTACTATACAATAAAAAATGTTTTAATTTTTTCTTATTTATCTTTAGAATATTAATTTATGATCTCAACTTACGCTCTACGCACTTTGAGTATTTAAATTGTGATTAGCTTTATTTCATCAATCATGGTTAGTGTAGAAATAAAACTATCATAATCATTGTATTATACATAAGTATTATATTATTTACAACTCCACTTACATGGTTAATAGAATAAAGGGAACATTCCAATTTTGTATGACTTATTTAAGTGACATTTTGTGAAATAGTTAATTGGTAAATTCCAATATAACTTCATTCACAATTTCCTTAATATATTCTATCTAGTATAATCTTGTATTATATTATTGTAGTTTACGAAAAATAACTCGTTAATTAATATATAAGTAATTCCAGTATCGACTGTAATTGAAATATTACAAGGCTCTAACACCATCAGTATAAATAATTAATATATTGCTTACATAACAAGTTAAAAAAAGTAAATCAAAAACTTTGTATAAGGATCGGCAGCTTTTTGTCTCAGAGTAACGCGCACGATATAGCCGTGACTATGAAACAAATTCCCAATTATTTAATAAACTTACAATTGTAAGTGATTGATGGATTTTTATTTTTAAATTTTTTCCGATACAAAGTACTCGTTCTTTAAAGTTCTTTCACATTATTTGTGATTTTATAGTGATTTGTTTATCAATCAACATGTCAGACAAACAATATCCAACAAAATCAATCTATTGAATATTGTTTACTAATCATCTGTGTCTTTAGCGAGTACTATTTTTTTTAACAGTCCGATAGTCGTTATTTTCATCGTCATATTGTTGAGTTTCATTATTTTTGAGTATATATAACTGTTATCTTCTTATTATATATAATTCCATAGGTATTTAAGACTTATGTTTTTGAAGATATTTACAAAGATGAACATTATATTATAATTATATTCAGTAAAGGCTTAATTTCATTAAGACTAAAATAATACATATTCAGTTTTATGGAAAATAACGACACAATTGATACTTTGTGCCCTACAACTGTAAACTATGACAAAACATCTTATAATATTGTTTCTTAAATGTTTTATATCGTCAGTAAATTTAAGTTTTTTTTTTGTATTAACCTTTACCTGTAACAAATTAATTATGTCGAGCTTCTCACAAATGTATGAGCAATATGATTGAGTTAGGAACTTAATTAAATACTTGTGTTAATTGATCGATGGATAGGAGTAACACAACTGCCCAAATTCTGACTCAAGCACCTTGTCACGTGTCATAATGCCAAATGCCGGGCTCGATGCAATTAGATTCTACGGTATATAATAAATAATTTATTTTGTTATCGGACCAGCGGTTAGGATAAATGGCAAACTTTTGTATGTTTATATAAGTATTTGTAAGAATAATATTCTATTATATAATGAGTATGCATTGAAAATTTTTGAACTGGTTATTGTTAGCGAATGAAATGAAATTATTTAAATGACATGAACTTGACATGAAAATACATTTGATTTTATAATTCCTCAAATATATATATATATATATATATATATATATATATATATATATATATATATATATATATATATATATATATATATATATATATATATATATATATATATATATATATATATATATATCTAATAATAAATATCATAACTCGAATAATTTCAATATATATAATCATAACCAAGTAATCGTTACAAATTATTTTTTAACAAACCATTGCATTGTGTTTAAACGCTTCCAAACCAGTTCTAATTGCAACGTAAAAATACTCAATTTGAAATTAAGTCGATAACAGGCATTCCTTGCATATATCAACTTTTTATATGTAATGTGTAATTTATAAAAATAGTAAAAACTAATGTACTGAACCTTAGTAACTATTATATGTTTGTGTATCGTGTATGCAGCGACACAAAGAACCTGTTTAGATATCGTTTCACGTAATACTGGTAATAATAGATTTTCTGTAAGTGGTGGTATTTTAGAAATAAATTACCGTTTGATTAAATCATTTTTATTGTATTCCTATCCCTCTTACGTGTCTCTTGTCGCTGTAATACAACCATGGCTCTGATAATCAACTGATCGCTATTTAACCAATTCGGGGCGACCGCTTTGTTCAGTAATTAGAATTACAAACTTCAGAAAAGTGTTCTGGGTTTTAATCCCGGTCGAAGCTAAATTAATTAAATAGTGTTATTATACTTATAAAAATTCCATGTTTTCTATGAAATAAAATCTCAGCGACCATGGCCAGACGCTTTAAATGTACATATCTTACAGTCAATAAGTTAAATAAAAGACCTGCACAGTTAACATTTCTGTGATTTATTAAAAGCGGTCGCAGACAAATAGGCTAGGATAACATTGATCATCTTGAAAAGCAACTAGCCAAAATGAATGCAAGTCAATAATAAACAGTAGCGTAGCGACTGGGATAAACGTTGCCAACCGTTTATAATGGTAGACAAAAACAAAGAACAGCTCTACTTAATACAAGTGATATCCTTGAATGCTCATCCACTGTTTTCTGTTCAATGTATACTGAATTCACCTACAGATTACATTTATTAAGGTAAATATTATCAGCCTGTATAAAACTAAAACTGAAAACGGGCCTTCCCCATGTTGCTCGATAATAGTGTACATGAGATTTGGTTTCTACCAGCTGGCGCAGTTCAGCTCATTGTCACTCCACCTGGCTTCCTATGCTACAGTTTCTATTCAGCACTTGTCTTCTCCACCGTTTGTCAGTTTTCAAACAACCGCCGGAATATATTAGGTGTACAAATAAGTTTCCGCGGTTTTTTATAAAAAATTAGGAATTTATTGTAAAGGAAAAGTACATTACGTTTTATTCAAAGTATTTTCCATCATTTGCCACTACTTTTCCCCATCTTTCTGGCAACATTCGGATACCCCGTCGAAAAAACTCTTCATCTTTTGACGCTATCCACAAATCTACCCAATTTTTGGTGTCTTCATATGATGTGAAGCGCTGCTCAGACAGACCATGTGCCATCGACCGGAACAGGTGATAATCAGAAGGGGCTAAGTCTGGTGAATACGGCAGGTGGGGTAAAACTTCCCAGTTGAGTGTTTCCAAGTATGTTTTTACCGGCGCCGCAACATGTGGACGAGCATTATCGTGTAAAAGAATAATTTTGTCGTGTCTGGAGTAGTAATGGGCGCGTTTTTCCTTAAGTGCCCGACTCAATCTCATCAATTGTGTTCGGTAGAGAGCTCCAGTAATGGTTTCGCTTGGTTTCAGCAATTCATAATACACGACACCAAGCTGATCCCACCAAATACACAGCATGAGTTTTTTTCCATGAATATTCGGCTTAGCTGTCGATGTTGATGGTTCGCCGGGCTTAACCCATGACTTTCTCTTCTTTGGATTATCGTAGTGAATCCATTTTTCGTCACCAGTGACTATACGATGCAAAAAACTCTTTTTTTTATTCCTGGCAAGCAGCATTTCACTCATGCATAATCGGCGTTCAACGTCTCTCGGCTTTAGTTCATATGGAACCCAATTTCCTTGTTTTTGAATCATTCCTAACGATTTTAAACGATGTGAAATTGCTTGTTGAGTCACTTGTAGAGTAAGTGCAAGTTCTTTTTGCGTTTGGGACGAATCTTCCTCCAATAGTACTTCTAATTCCATGTCTTCGTACACTTTCGGCCTTCCACTGCGTTCTTTGTCTTTAACGTCAAACTCACCGTTCTTAAACTTTTGAAACCATTCCTGACAACTTCTCTCACTTAAAGCAGCTTCACCATATGCTTCTAGAAGCAATCACTAGTACTTTAAGGTTATGGTGTTGCCAGATGACTAAACTTGGGATATTACGTTTTAGATCTGACAATTTCTCCATAACCTTCTGGTGGGGCCATCTTTTGACAAACCGCGGAAACTTATTTGTACACCTAATACTAAATTTTTATTTAACAAAAAAAATTTGTAGTTGCCCAACTCGAACCTAGTAGAACATTATAGTGTAATATTTATATAATAGATAACGTGTAGGTTGTATGTAGTGGGACATATACAGGTGTCCCAGAACTCAACGCCAGGTTGAAACAGGGTGACAGTGATTGTAACCATCGTGAGAAAAATCAGAAAAAAAATTTTTTTCGGCTTGTTTCGGTTGTAAGTTTCGGCTTGACGTTGAGTTCTGGGACACCTGTATAAAATCTGGTAACAAATTAAAATCATTGTTTTGACAACAATTTTTGAAATAGATAAAAAATTATAAAGGAAAAGAAATAATAAAAAAACGATTTAGTTTGTGTTTATATATATATATATATATTATATTTACGTTAATAATTAAGGCACATTTGTTAATTATACGTAGTCAAAACTTTTGTTAGCAATTTAATCATATTAAATACACTTAAATTTTGTTAGTTGTTAATAAGAATATAAAATGTTTCTTCTATTAATGTAAATAGATTACGGATAACACTAAGCCATGTTCTTATATTTTGTGAACAAATTATACAATACACGCAGTGTTGACTTGAGGTCAAGATTCACGATATCTGCAAAAAAAATATTTCATATTAATTTTAATAAATATGTAATTTCGATACATGCCTTGGTTAATATTTGAACAAAAAATAAAACCCATCTGCCACCTACAAAAATATGAGTCACATTGGAGGTAAATATTCATCATAACTTGACAATAATGACAAGAATATTTCAAAACTTTTTTGCAAATTTTATTCGCAAGTACCATACTCACACCAAGATGGACTTCCGAATAAAAAGGGATTTACTGCTACATTTATGCTCAGTTACTGAGTATAAATGTAGAAGTAAATTGTAAAGCCCAGGTTTCTCAATTCTTTGAGAAACCTGAGCTGTCATGTCACTAAAAAGCCTTGCAGCGGTGCCAGGTAGATCAACGATACATTGAGATATGAGATGTCTATACAATTTGTCATACGGACAAATATAGAATTTTATTTTTTTACTGTTAAAAAGCATCGAAGGTGCTTTATCATCATCATCAGCCTGTGGCAGCTCATAACTGTACGTAGCGTAAGTGGCGCTAGTGAGATATTTGGCTACACACATCCAGTTTTTGTGTGTACAATTGAATGACCTATGTTCTTGGAAAAATAATTTTTGACTTAAAATAAAATATTGTTTAAAATAAACAGAACTAACCTTCCGGCCTCGCTTTAGGTTTCGCAAGACCTACATCCTGCATCAATTCGAAAGCGAAAGACACATTGTGAACTTTCTGGTCGAAGTCTTGAGGTGTAAGATGGAAGTCGTAAAGAGGCACAAAGAACCCTTCGAGCAATCCCATCAACAAACAGAGGTAGACTCCATCATGAAACTGGGTATCCAAATCCATGACTTCTAAGTTCACTTTACTCAGATGCTTGTTCACAAAGGTGATAAGTGACTGTGAATTAAGAATACAGCCATTAATATAACGAATAAGACATTAATTATTTGACAGACCATTTAAAACTACCGTTACGCAGCAAAATTATATTATTACTAGCTGGTCGCCCCAGCTTCGCACGAGTGGCGTACTGCAGTGATACATTGATAAATGTATCACTAATGTAATAAAACTTTTTAATTAAAAATTTTAAAACCTTTTATATTATATTACTTCTTTTTAAATTCGTAATTTTAAAATTTAAAATAAAAAAGAAATAAATTATTTTTATAAAAACAAAAATATTAGTTCGACTGACGTCTTTCGATAGACAAGAATTCGGCATAAGGAATATAAAATGTAAATTGATAATGTGTGAATAAATTATGAATACGATATAGATGTACAGATAGTGAATACAAAAACAAATTAATTTCATTTGGAAGAGTTTAATTAATTACATCGAAGATAAAACTCCCTAAAGATCCCGTGTGTCACCGTAGCAGTACGGCTGGCACGTCACAGTACCGAATGAAAAAGATGAGATAAACAGCACGAAGCACACAGTTTTGCTTTTGTATACAAAAGAACCGGCAATTGAATAAGAGTGAATGTAATAATAACTATTATTTTGTCGAACGAACGAACGGGGGTCATCTACCCCCTAAGAGAGGGGTGTAGGAACGAGCCTCGGGGATGAACCCCACTACTTGGACATACACCGCAAAGACCCGGTCTTTACGCGGCCGTTATCGGCGATTTATAGAGGTCCATCTTTATATTGTCAATCATAGCTTCTTTTGTTAATCATAGTAATGGCGCCATCTATTAGTTATATTGCGATTTAAAATGACGAAAAAGAGAAAAATTAGTTTTTTTATGACATTCCGTATAATTTTTTGAAAATTATCCTTTATATAATAACAAATATAACAAAAAAAAATAATAATCTTAAAAAAGAATTATTTAATTTGGTGCATTATTAATGGAGTCAGGCGTTACTTTGCGGAAATCCATCACTATATGGACAGTCAAAAGTTTTACTTAGCTAAGATCCGCGACAAGCAAAACAATAACAGAAAATTAATAATGTGTGTTTTTCGAAAACTTTTCGGTTGTCTTCCGTAGAGTCTACTATACCTGAAGATGCCTCGTGTTGGGGCGAAACACGTGTCGTGTACAAGATGGAAAAGTGATAGTGTGTGTTTGGCGTTGTGTATGGTGGTTGGTGGGTGGAGAGTTGATGGCCGATTTTCGGTAAGTTTTTGGTTTAAAGTTCCAAATAATCCACTAAACCCAACGGAAAAACACACATTATTAATTTTCTGTTATTGTTTTGCTTGTCGCGGATCTTAGCTAAGTAAAACTTTTGACTGTCCATATAATTTGGTGCAGTCATTCTGAAGTTATGCACATACATACATTTGAGCGATTCATTTTTATTTCTATATTAAAATTCATTCAACATCCATATTGTAATGTCTTAAAGCTATTGTATACCAGACTTACTACGTACTTTCTTAACAACCTGCAGTTTATCAGGCGCGTGATCAAACAGAGCGTCAAATGCATCTCGTTCACATTTCATTCCCAGATCGTCGTACGTGGTTGTAATATCTTCTATGAAGGTTCTAAAACAAAGAAAGTTGTTTAACTTAATTTGATTTGTGTTAGCAAAAGTATAATTTTCAAAATGTAATTTTATATGCAAATGTTCTCTTTGATGTAAAAGACAGTCTAATAAGTAAGCAGTTCACCAGATGGTAAGTAATCACGATGCGGTCTCTGCCTTAGCGCAGAATATAAATAGAGGGATAGATAAGTAAAGAGAACGGAAAGACGTTGAGCCTATGGATTCCTGCACATACCTCACACAACAGAAAAATAACTACCACTCAACGCTGACATTCTGCGAGATTTTGTATGCACTATTAAAACATATTTTAACCATTTAGTTTTTTAAATTATTTATTTAACTTTAATTATTATATACAAAAAATAGTATAATTATTTAGCTATGTTCTATTAGTTACATCCTACGACAGACAATAGATGTGAAAGAGTGGTCTTTATTATTGGAGATTATTGATAAAAGCTAAACAGTCAATAACATATGAAAAAATTGATATGACATTTGGATTGATGTAACTGATGGGTTGTTATTACTCAGGTACACAATGCTGTTCATTTACTTCCATAGTCCCGTAGTAGTAAAAATTGTTTTGCCTTATTCTATACTGGGAACCACATAAACACCTATCTACAGCTAATTTTTGCTTTGTATAGATGTTTGTCAAGAACCTATCGACAAATGCTGGAGTGGAGACTGCGTTTTGCAATGGTAGTATGGGAAACCTCCTGAATAGATAATGTGATGATCACGCACGGGCGGTTGGCTGAAACTGGATGCTTGATGCCAAAGATAGGGCTTCTTCTTTTCGTGTCAGTGGCTCGACCTATATTTTTTCGACCCAGTAGAGTGGCACTGTAATGACAGTAGTATTCGCCTCCATAAGATCTTGGAATATGCGGGTATTAGGACACAGTGAGCAGTCAAGCAGATGCTCCATAGACTGTCTTGCCAAACCACAATCACACCCCTCACACTGCAGTGCGGTATAGCCCCATTTGCTTATGTATGCAACGGCCCACCTAATTACAGATTCTGTTAAGAGATCTACGTAGGCCATCATATTAAGATAGGGCTAGGGGCCACTCAGGGGATAGAGACCTACGTTTAGCAGTGGATGATAAACCTTCGAAATTAATTACCTGTGAGACAGTTGGTTGGGTGCGTCCTTCTTAACCACGACCACATTTACGCTGACGTTCTCAGGCAAGCGCACGGGCGCGCGGAAGTGACGCGCTAAGGCGACAAGCAAGTGCAGTATGGACACAATATTCTTCGAATGGACTGAGTCCACACTCCATTTCTGTGCCGGTTTTGCCGATCCAAACAGCACCTAGAACACAGAGTTATATAAGTGTGATTAATTGACTATACACATCATCAATTAGCTAAGCAACTCAATATTATGGACCCTCCCATCTCTCATATTGACTTCAATTTCACACATCCAGATTTTTACCATATATACACTGTTATATATTACCCATCAAATGTTAGTAGCATATCTAACAGTCTCTTACATTAAGATAACAAAGTTATACAGAACAGGTGAGATATTGATTAGAGTGAACTATTACTGGTCATGGTCATGTTCCTTGCATTTATATAATATAGTAGCGTCATTTTAAATTACTCAGTAAAACAAATTATTACATCAAATTCAACCCAATATAAAAAATATTCAAAAATAAAAAAAATGTGTTTCATTGATTAATATAACAGAAGGAGGCGATTTAGGGCCTTTGGTAGATTAAGATGTTTCCCCTATTCATAGCATTAGAGTTAAGTGTTCTGTAGTAACAGTGAATCATCATTTCCAACTAGAGGACCAAGGAGTGCTTTTAATTGGAGTTGTTATTGTTGTTATTAAACTTTCCATTGAGTTAAATATTATATGCATAAATTTAATAAAAATTCTGAAATACATATTAACAAATTTTAGTGAATGATTTCAGCCCCTTTTTATGTCATAAATTATATATGATAGGAATATATGCACATACCCTATTAACAGCCCGCAATACAATAGTCAATTTCTGTCGCTGGCCTTCTTCTGATTGTGTGACTTCTGGAACATCCAATTTTGTCTCTGTTAGCTTTTCAAGTAACTTCTGTAACACCTGACCATCATACAAATCTTCACTGATGTCTTTCACAATAATCCTCTGCAAAGCAAGTTCATCATTGATCCAATCAATCAAGACTTGAATCAAATCTTTAACTCTTGGATCTTCTAAAGACCTAGGCTCAATTATCGCTCTTTCTTCATTATCATCTGGAACAGAAAATGATTTTACTTGCTGTAATGATGCCATTAGAAGAATTTCTCTCTTAAAAACCACTAGAATTATTATTATTCTTTGAATATTTTCGAAAATATTTTATAACTGAATAATAATATACTGATATACCACTGCGCTATTGAGAGCTTATCACCAACACTGTGTAATAAGGATAAATGAGTAGGAAGTTAAAAATAAATAATCAGTGAACTCTGTGATGTTTGCCAGTATTAAAATACATACATTCACACAGACACATATATGACGGAGGAGTTTGCCTCCTCTGATTCATAACCAAAGCACTACATATAATATATAAATTTCTATATTTTGCTTTCATAACATAACATCAATAACTAAGTGTATTTCGTTTGAAATGAAATTAAATTGAAAGCTATTACTTAATCAATATACATTTACTTTAATTAATAACAACATGAATAAAAAAACTATAATTTCATCTAGTTTTTGTACAAAGCAATTTTTCTAAAACTAGTTTAAATTCACAGAATAATATATATCAGCACCTTTTTTTACAGGTGAATCACTTCCTCATAATTTACATCTAATATTTTTTTTACTACAAAATACTATTAACATTATTATTTATCATAATTGTTTGTTTTTAAAGTTGAAATAATATACCTTAAAGTTGAAATAATATAATATTATTGAATATTTTTATGAAAATTTTGTTATAAATAAATGGGACATCTGTACCTTTTATTAACTGTATATAACATCAATAAACTATTTTTAGAGTATCAATTTTTGTAATAAGAAGGCAACTGAAAGAATTTTATGATGTTTACTTACGAAGACTGTACTCTTCAGGTGGGATTTCTGGAGCAGTTGGACTTCCTGGAGAATCAATTGCATACTTCCCCTCTGCCTGAATATCTTGCACTGTAAAAAATTTTTGCAATTAATTATCAAACTAAAACAAGTCACAATTAAATATAACAAAATGCCTTACAAGTCTCCTCTCTCTCTTGACTATTTCACAACTTATATTGCAACTTTTGTTAGAAAGCTTCAAAATTTTCCTCAAAATTTTCTCAATTAAATAAAAATTTAAAAACATCTACATGATAGAAAAGGAACTTCAAAATTAGCAAGCAGAACAAAATAATCTTATTATTTACATTTATTACTATTAAAGTAAATACCCCTCCTACTGTAACCAGTGTCCTACTGTATAGTATGATGTAATGGCTATAATTACATGCCAGTATTTATGGTTCTAAAATGAGGTAATCGTGTTCTACTTTCAACCCACTCAACATAAGGTACGGTATTTGAAAATACTTATCACATACCTTCCTTTATACGTTTCTTTCTCCCAATAGTACCAATTTTGTCCCAAAAAGATTCCTCTTTATCGTCCTTTTTAGGCAAAACGGGCGTCCTAGGCGATTTCGGGCGAAGCGAAGACATTTTCCCTCAATTACGAAAATATGAAACAACAGAAGGCAAATAGTCACGGACTCGTATAAGTACTTGTAAGAAAACAAAAGTTTTACTTATGAACTAAACGGAATATAAAGACGGATTAAGAATAATAAATCACATAAAACTCCTGTTTCCCAATGTTTACGTCCATGTCTTGCTATTTTTATTATTACTTTACTCTTTCACTTTGCTTTGTGATTCATTCTCTGTGCCTTTTTTAATATGGCAATATAATTACAAAGTTACAAAAAAAAACAAAATTCATAAAAATTACAATTTAAATAAATTTATTAAAACAACTGTAAGGGGTAGTACATTACTTAAATAATTACGATCAACCTTTATGCAGAACAGTGAAAGAATGTATTTATTGTGTGCGTTATCCAATCTAATCGGGGATATCTACATCCTATCAGGGATGTAGAAGCGAGCCTCGTGGATGAATCCCACCACTAGAGCCTACGTTCGGAATGCAACCGCCTCCCAGTTCTTGCGCCGCCGTTTCCAGCGGCTTTAGGGGTCTATGTATTTGGCCACTAATTAAACCCGCTCCTCTCCGCACCGTACCGGGCGAGCAGGCTGGAACCGAATACGTTGAGAAGCGGC